>LPNX011110203.1:838130-859878 GCA_001517045.1 Pseudotsuga menziesii | reverse complement strand
GGGGGGGAGAGAGAGGGAGAGAGAGGGGCGGGGAGAGAGCGAGGGGAGAGAGATATGTTGATCCTCTGATCGGGGATGTCATTGATGTATTTAGTCATGAATGTCTTAAGGTAAAACCCCACTTGTAAGTCGGGTCAGTAATACCCACAAAAGTATTATTAAAATGTAATGTCGAGTCTCCCAAGCTATGTCGAAAAAGTTCAGTTGCGGAAAGACTCAATATTTTTACCCTCTCGGCATTCCTTTACACCTCTCGATGCAAGTGCTAGTTGTAAACTGTGGGTTGTATCATGTAGAGACCCTACATAAGGATAATGGAAATTGTTGGAAAAGAAGGTTATAGGGAAGAGTTGATATGATGATCACAGTAACTAAAACTGGAAAAGAAGAGGATATAATAGAGTTTATATCTAATGATAATTGTAACCGAACATGAAAAATATAGTAGATCCAAGACTATATATTAGATGATCTAATCACTGATAGGTGCAATGATGCAATGGAATATGAAAAAAATAATTTTTTTGAAAAATAAAATTATGATCTTTTTTCCGTGGTTAATAAGCTCTCCAACAACCAAAGATGGGCATCCCGGGGAAGACCTTTGAAGATATTTATAAAGAGAGAAGGACCTCATTGTTGGCCTTATACACCCTCTTCAGCGCCCAATTAAGCTATGCATAATCTATCATTTTGACAAAGTTAATGGAAAACATAAATTCATCAATGGCCAGATTTAAAAACAACCACTGATCATACTTATCATCCTATAATCTAAACCTCAACATTCATTTTGTAAAATTAGTTTAAGATAAAAGAAGCTTAAACATTCCAATAGTTTTCCCTTTAATAATGAGAAGGATTAACATACATAACGCTGATCTATAGAATGACCCTGAAGATTGCTAAAATTGGGAATTTGACAATTTGCTCTTGAATTACAGAAGCTATGTGTGAAATAAATGAATGCCCTAAAAGATAGTTTTCTGTAAAAGAACAAAGAATTAAAAAATTGGAAGAGGAATAAAGTTGAGCATAGCTCAAAAATATGGATGACGATGTGTTTTAGGACAATATTCTTTAGTTAGTGATTTAGCTGGCATCACAGGGTTTTTCTCTATGCGAAATAAACATAGTCAACTCCCGTAGATGCAATATAGACCTATATCTTTGATTGTTCAATATTTCACAAAATCTATTTCATCAGGCTGTTCGAACTTAACTTTACCTTATGTAAATTTTTTCATTTTTTTCAATGACAATGTCAATTATAGTCTCTGCTAAGTCACAATTTATTGGTATATCTGGCTTGTAGGCTATTGAATATAATTTTGGGAGGTTGCTGTTCCCATAGTTAATAAAAAAAAAATGCCAACTAAAGTATTTCCCTCCCTTCTATATCATATCATTCCTTCTGTTCTATTTCATTTATGATCCATCTTATTCCAATGACATTTTAGAAATTCCTAATCAATATATTTTTTTTCAACTGAAAGTACAGCCCCTGTTGTTTCCATTTTGGAATTAAGGAGCCTACTAACCCTTGGAATGGACACCAGTTCAATGCCCCCACTATCAGTATTGATTTATCACTCGATCTACCGTCCCACGAGAAATCAAGGGGCGGATCCACGATTCCTTGGCCAAGAGGAGAGGAAACCCAAGGCAGGACAACTATAGGCTATGCTACCAACCCCTTGAGATTGGCTACTAAAACATGTGCATTTTTCTACTTTATTTCTTTTAATAAGCAATGTCTATTTTACTTTGGGCCAATTAAATAACCCATATAGAGGAATTTTCATAAAAAAAAATTAACTATAAATACGAAGCAAACAGTTGAAAAACATTTATAACTAATGGAGCTTGAATTGACAAATAATGACTTAGTAGAAAAATCAAGGTTGGATGAAAATGAAATACAATCTATAGATAGATAAATACAAAAGAGGGGGTGCATCTAAAAAATATGTTCATGAATACAAAAGCTATTATCATCTTAAATCACTTCAATAACAAACTTCACTCATTTCCAAGAACAAGTAAATGAATGCCTATAAAATAACACAACAAAAAATTATTCCCATGAGGCACATACTTAAAAAATCATTTAGGCGTAGGAACAACCCAACTAGTCTTGAACTCTACTAAGGGAAGAAATCCCTTTATATAAGTTTATGGTCATTCATCTCTACAAACCAGGGGAACAAGAGTCTCTCCTAGATAAAATAATCATTAGAGGAGGTGTTTTTTTATATCTCTAATGGCGATGTGCACTTATGTGTGTGGGTGGTAGATTGGTGGTGTTGGGACATATGTGTCCTTCCTTTGCTTATAAGGAGCTCCTAGAGTCTAAAGAGGGCATGATATACCATAAAAACGAACATGGCAAAAAAGAGTGGAAGAAGCTTGAGCAGGGACCGACAGTGATAGTGGAAACACCCTTTGCAAGGGTCAAACTCTACAATGGAAGTAGCCTGAGCAAGGGTTGAGATTTAATATGGTTCAAACTTGTGATTTTTATAGGAATGATTCAAGGTACCTATTCAACTTGAATCCTAATCCACAAAAAAAAATTACATTCTCAATTGATCATGATTCTTGTCAACATTGATAATGATATCCAGTCTTAAAGCAACTTTTTCTCCTATGATTTTTAGAGGCCTTCAAGCAGTACATTCATCTTTGTTTAAACATTAGTGGAGACAATCAAGATAGATGGATGAAATCTTCTGGTTGAATCTGCATGTTAATCATTCACAAATCTAACAAAAGAGGAAGTGTCCCATCGTCTCACTTACCAGCATGAATCTCAATGTCTCACTTCTCAATGACGAGGTAAATAGTGATTGAAAAAGTGATCAAGTCACTTGCTTCCACAAGAGCCTTGATAATTGTGTCCATTCACCTACCTAACCAACTCACTTTTTCGAGACTTGAATATTGAAGCCCACATATACCTATGCCCTGGGATGAGATTCCCCCCCTCTCCAACTACCATAATCTAGATAATCACTAACAACAAGAAAAAGATGAAATATTTCCCCAAAGCTTTACTTTTTTTAGAAATCTTAAAATAGACTTTAAAACTAGGCAATAAATATAAGCCATTGGAAGAAAGTGTAGAAGCGAAACTAACTTCATTGACCCACTGAGGCAATTGATGAAGAGGAGAACATTCTTATTGGGGTTTGATCCAAAACCACCACACAATCCTTTGAAGGGAATATTTGGCCTATAAGTGTTGTATGAGTGTCATTTCAAGGTTTTGTGCATTGGGGATGGTTCTTGGGGTTGTGGGAATTGTGAGAGGAGGAACATGGCATCTTAGAGCCTAAAATAGGATTTCACGGATCATGCGCCATGCACACAATTCAAAACCACCACAGAGGCTTTGTAAAGTGATTCTTTCTAGGTTTTGTGCATCAACGATGGCTCTCAAGGCCTTTATCATGGTTTGGGAATCAAAACTAAGGTTATAGACCCTAAAATATGCTTATGTTTGTCTAACCTAGTCAATATGTTGGTTATATCCAACTCCTAGGCTAAACATTCCCTATGTAGGCCTTGTGTGGTAGTCTAGGGAATCACACATTGAACATGATCTCTATGGGAAATTGGTATGGGAAATGAGAACCAACCCTGGAGTTACAACTCTTGAAATGATCGCCATAACTTGCTTGTAAGCCAAAGATTCCCTATGATGTTAACATACATACATACATATATATAGTGTACTCTAATCCCTATCCCTAACCCCATACTCACTAAACTGATACCCCCTAACCCCATTATACCCTAAAATCCTCTAACCCCATACCCCCATCACCCCTACCCATAATCACACACCCCCTAAACCACTCTAAACTCATATGCATGACCCCCTAACACCCCTTACCATTGATTAAGTTGTGAGAACCATCTATGTTGTGTGCAACCTTGAAATGATCATCATATCTTGCTTGCACGTCCTAGATGTCATAGTGATAACTTATTTGGTATCATTGGCTTCAAGCTAATGATTGTCTTGCCTTTACTGCATTATGTCATCTAATACCAGAAAGCTATTAGATACATTAAATATGGATGTTCATGGTTCCATTTGGAAGGATTAGCTATGGTTGGAGGCTTTTTAATGGTCATTGCACAAAGGAACTCTATGCTAATATTGATCATTTGGTTTCATAGTATAGTGTTTAAATATGAAATAAACCCTCAATGAATTTTGATGGTCAATGGGTCAATATGTGATAAGGCATATGGAGGTCTTATTCTTCCTTTAAGACACATGTTGGGGTGGTTGATTCTCTGTAATACTCTTACAATTAAGGATTGAGTACATCATCATGGTTTCATTTATTTATGTTGTGTGGTGTATCAAATACTTGAAAAATTAAGCATATGTTGTGGAATCATTTAGTTGTTAGAAAATTTCAACCTTGGATAGTTGCTTAATATAATATGCTACTATTTGTCACTACCTTTCACTTTGAAAGTAGTTTTTGGAGACAAATTAGCTAGAGCATGTGGGATCAAATTGACAAGATTATTTTTCTTTTCATGATTTCAATGTTCTATAACATTTCATAATTCACCATCCTTGTTCAATTTGAGAGAAGTTTCTACTTTCCAATTGGATTTAGTTGTTTAGGTTTCAATTAGAGTTGGCATGTTTAGGAAAGGATATATATTCTCTATCGCTTGGAGGAAAAACATATATGTTGGTCTCTTGTCCTATATAGGCCAATTTGTTATGATTTCCCTTTGGGTTTTGGATATTTTGATCTTAAGGTACATGTTTATTGATGTTTAATGAAATATATGATTCTTTTTTTTAAGAGAAAAAGAAAGAAATATGTATGTTGGCACTCTTGGTGTATTTAGGATAGGGATTTTGTTTTTCCCACACTTTGGCTTTTGGATATTTTGATATAATTCATGTCTAATTTCTAGCGACCCTCAAGAAAACGTAAGGAAACATTGCAATATGAGAAATATCAACAATTTCTTCCCTAATTCTCCAGATTTTCGAACCTATTAATGAAGGATCCTCCACATGCATTTAAAATTGAATTACACTAAGTCTATTAGAAATTAAGAAAATTTCAAGTTAGCTATAACATCAATATACCATAATTAAGTTGAAAATGTAAGGTGCCTTCTACAATGAATTTTATGGGATGCCTTCATAGAAACCCATCGTGAAAGATGCATACTTAGTACAAGGGATATGTGTCAAGTATGTAAAGCAATCCCAAAAAGCTAGGATGTGTATTCACTCATGATGTTAATAGTTCACTATAGCAATAGTTTTTAAATTTCAAAACAATCTTCTAGCAATGGTGCAGGGACATTGCCACCTCGTGGATCTTGTTATAATAAGAGACATTCAAGGAGAAAAAACAAATTGCAGAAGATTTTCCATGCACAATCAATCCTTGAAATCATAAATAAATGTATTTATTTTCACATAAAATATACATATACTATAAAGTATATTCAAACTTTTACATAAAATATAACTCTTATAATTTTAATCCTTTAAGTTAAAATGGAGATTAATTAATTTTTATATATTATAAAGAATAAGTAAGCAAATTACATCCAAGGAATTTGGTTAATTTTTTTTGTTTTTTGTTTTGTTTTAGAGTAAGACATTAAACTGCTTTTGATTGATTAAGAGCTCATCTTCCTTGGATGAAAGGAAATATGTAATGACCCAAGACCCAGAGGCATCTGGAAGGAGTGAAAGTCTACTCCCTTACAAACCATCAACATGTTAATTCAAATGGTGAGGTTTTCTTTGAATAACGATGATGAATCATACCACATTCATGGATAACAACAAGATATGGCTTTCCTCATTGCCGATTGATAATTGAGTTATGATAAGTTTTGCCACCTTCAATTTTTTTTATATAATTTTATTACATTATAAAGAGTTAGGAAGCAAATTACATCTAACGTTTTTCTTACTTACAAAAGGGCCACTTCAAAATAAGTGGAAAACAACCAAATTGATGTATGGAAAATATAGCTACCAACTAGTTGATGAGAATCATCCATTACTCTCGCTGAAAATTTATCTTTAAGAATTAATATTGGGCACAGAAATTGGAAACTTTTATGGTCATGGAGTGATGATAGTTCCATTTTAGATAAAAATGGGGCAGTGGTGGGAGAATCTTGGGCCTTTAATTTATAGTTATTTGAACTATGGTCTCTTCACATACCCCACCAATTTACAATTTGCACTATCTATTCATTTTCTGCATCTCCTTTTAAGAATATGAAACTTTTCATTGCTGCCCATTTGTAAATAAGAACTATAATATCTATAGAAATCAATATAGGTATTTATTTTGTTTGTAAATAATAAATCTTACATCTATAATAATGAATATATCTAATTCTACCTCCATAATATAACACAAGATATGATGGTTGGGGGCCCACATATAGCCCATGAGTACTAGAGGTAAATGTTATGGCTTCAAAATCTATATTTTGACATTGGATTGTGTCTAAATTCGTGATAACCATCCTTAATGTGCCAAAATCAAAACAACCATCATATCTTTGATCACATGACAAAGATTCCTTTTGGAAGACTTCTTTGGTGTCCAAAGGACACAAGGATGTGTCACAATCCCCATAGACAAATGTTATGGTATAATACCCTATATTTTAGCATTGAACCACATCATGGGCACTAAGAACCATATATAGTGTTCTAAACTTCAAAATGAGCACCATATCCCACTTGTATGCCAAATATTCCCTATGGAGGGACATTGTAGTGGTTTTGGACCCAACACATGGACCATGAGCTACATAGTAAAATTCTATAACATAAGGCCCTATATTTTTCCTTGTACCATAGAATGGTCCTCAATATCCATCCCTAGTGTTCCCCTCCTCAACTTGGTATCTATATCTCACATGTAGCCTAAGACATGCCCTTTACAATGATGTGGGTTACTATGCAAAGACCATCATCCCCATAGAAAAATGTTTTATTGCAACAACATGATTTTTGGTATCAAACCATGGATTATTAGTGACCAAGAAGTGTCCATGATGTGACAAAATCTTAAAATGGACGCCATATCCTTATCATAGAAAAAATATGGGCTAGGACCTCATGGATGGCCTATGTAAAACTTGAAAGCCACATATTATGGACTAAAACTCTGGATCTTCACCCTGGACCACGATTTGGGTCATGAGAACCATCATGTAAATTAATTAAAAAATTCATATTATTTACAAAACCATTTAGTGGTGCGTTTATCTGTATTAAACACACTGATGCATTCGATGTATAATGACATGATGCATTTAATACTCTTAAACACACCGTTATTTCACTTTATATTTTAATAATAAATCTAATACCGATGCACATGATAACACTAAACGCACCGATGCATTTTTAATAAATAAACACACCACATTCAACTATAGAGAATTTCATTGGAAAATTCGTTTAAAATGTAATTACAAACCCTGATTAATGGTGCGTTTTATAATATAAGCACTGGTGTGTTTGTCTTTTCCAAATGCACTAGGAGTAAACAATAAAAAAACACCGAAAAACCCATCAATTTAAAAGAAAACTATTTCAATTTATATTTTAACATGAAATCTAATATCAGTGTGCATGATAACCCAAAATGCATCGATGCTTGTTCAATAAATAAACTCACTTCATTCTACTATACATGATTTCATTGCAAAATTCATTTAAATTGCAATTGCAAACCCTGGTTAACGATGAGCCTTTGTAATATAAGCACATGTACTTTTGTCATTTACAAATACATTGGGTTTAAACATTAAAAAATCACCAGAATACCCATCAAATATTTCAAAACCCTATTCTCTAATGCGTTAATTATTTCAGAATACACCGGTGCACTTCATCTGAAATGCACCAGAACATAATTTAATAATAATAAAAACTGTGAAGTAAAATTCATTTTTACCACTTCTCCATGCGTTTTCTCCCAAGAGCACTGATGTGAAATCTTTGCCACTTGGACGCCCTAACATATGTGGTCCACTTGGCAACAATATTTGTATGTATTGGTTGTTGCTATTAGTTTGAATTTTGATAAACAGTGGTCAAAATTTTAAATTTTCCATACATCACCAAGATGCCTTCCCGAAGGGCCTATCAGCAAGTAAGTTGTTTCTTAACTCATAACTTATTTTTTTAGGGGGTTAATTTTTGGATTAAACCTTAATTTGTTGTATTTAAAAAACAAAATTATATGGTGCGTTCGAGTCATTTGGCTCACATCAGAATCTGGTGCACCTTGTAAATTTTTACAGGGCGCACCGTAGACGATGCGAGCTGAACATATCGAACACACTGCAAATTCATAAACATATAATAAAAAATCTAAAATTTGTAAACATAACATAAATTCTTTAAAAAAAAAACTAAATTATCTAGTGCGCCTAGGTCATGTTACAACACTATTTTTGGTGCTCTGACATGGCATAGATGCACTGGCAATATACACATGCTTTTATGGTGTGTTTTGATATAATCAACACACCAATTAACATAGTATAATAAAAAAAAGTAATCATACGGTGTGTCAATGCAAATTGAGCGCATCACTAGTGGTGCTCTTACATTTATTAAGCGCACCATGAAATTTTTTAAAATTAAAATAACAGTTGTGCATTAATGATGCATTTGGTTGAAGTAAACGCACTGCTAACATGGCACTTACTTGAACTGAATGCGCTGACAACATATTCATTAACCATTTTAGAAAAAATAATGTCGGTGTTCCCATTCCATGTCAATGTATCGGTGTCGGTGCTCTGACGTGACATAGGCGCACCATAATTACATTTATAGAAAATGGTTAACGGTGAGTTCATAAAATGGGATGCACGGGTGCGCTGATATACATGTGTACAATTTTAAAGTATTTAAAATGTAGAATTACACTCATGTTTAACTGTTGCCTCGATGCTGCAGTCGACTAATCAATAACCGGTTGGCTTCCCTGATCAATACTTTGCATGTAAAATAGATAAGATTATATAAATGAACCGAATATACTAATGAAAATACATAACGACAGATCTGTTTGTCCATCCTAAATTTTTACAATGGCAATATCGATGTATACCTTCCGCCTTGATGCAGGCCTACTAACATCTACTATAAGGGAGGTTCCCTTGATATTACCATGCATAAAAAACATACTAAAAATGACCTAACTAAACCAAAATATTCACTAAAACAATTTTAAAACATAACCATTTTGATGTATACCTGTTGCCTCGTGGATCATGTACTCCTCTCACCTTCTGCAGGGTTAATGAGCCTCCCATAACCTCCCTGTGAAGTCAACATAGGAAATTTAATAGAAACTTATAATTATATGCTAACGAAAAATCCTATAGATGTTAAAATAATTAATAAAAGCTTGGGTAAATTGTTGGATGTACCACAACCATACTAATCATGTTTGTATCTACACGATTCAAATTGTAATTAAAAAGCAGTTCTTCCCCAACAACTATTGATTTAATGGCACATACAAAGACATGGTTTCCTTCATGTGACTCGAATATGCAGTTGGGTTTGTTAAGTGTAGACCTTGGTTGTGTACTATTTATAAACCTCGCAATATTCCCAGTTATTTTTGGCCTTCCATCAATGTACAACATTTCTCCTTTATTTTGATCTTTGTTTTTTAGTTGTATATAATTTGTTGACAACCCATATCTACGCTTACTTCGTGTATGTTGGACCAGGCACATCCAATCACTGTAGTTGTAAGAGGGTCCAACATACTCCATCAATTTTGTACATCTATCGTATCCAACCTTTATGCCATCCATGCAAAACAACCCCAATCCATGTAATGACAACGGTGAATTCTATATATCCTCTCATTCATACAAAAATTAGGGTTTACATGAGGACGATCCCTAGGTACCCATTGTTTCACTAGGTGTTTGTACCTTAAGGGCACCTCGATGTCTCCTACTATCTCATCATCATAGGAACATGACCACCCTCCTCTAAGAAAAAAATCCATGCGTTTATTGAATTTTCTTCTGATCTTATGACATTTAGTTGATCTATCCATTGTAGACCTAATGGATGTCTCACTTTCATCTAGCCTTCCCAAAATTCCCTTGTCGGAGGAAGACATGTCTGACAAATACCTGTTTGGTTCTAGTTGCACCATGGCCGGAAAAAAATTTGGAAAATAATAGAAAAATACCAGAAAAAAACTTGGAAAGACTTATAAGCATGACATAATGGTGATATCATTATCCTAAATAATATCCCAAATTCCCTAGTATAACAATTCATCACATAGTCCTTTAACGCAATATAGATATCAAGTCGTTCCATATCAAATGCTTCAGCCAATTAATCGCAAAATACAAACTATGTTTTTTACAATATTCTTAGGTGTACCTATTTTAATTTAGTTTGTTTCCTCACCGAAAAAATATAAAAGACCCTGTTTACAGATCTCAATATATGTGATAAAGTCATTTGCAAATATTCTGTAAATTTTTTTCAGAAGAAAAAGAGGTGTTCCTTGATATTCAATAGTGAATAAAAAGTAAGTTTTACATAGTCCCGGCAATAAGTCAGTCCATTAACGAGTGGACATCATAAGTATCAAAAAATATCTCAAGGGGAGAGACGAAACCCACAATCTGATCGTTAAACTGAAGTAGCAATACCACACGAAGAACATAAGGAGCCCAAACAAGTTATCCAAGGAGTCATCGAGGGTGGAGAAAACACACCCTTGAGGGGATGAAAAAAAAATCTATATCCCCAGCTAAAACAAGAAAGATGTTGATGTATCCCATAGTAGAAAGAACCAAAAAAGACAATCAAAAAGCTCTTAAATTAATTGTATCATTCCTTCCTCAATGATTTCTCCTTCTAAAAGTTACAAGAAGGAGAGGAGGCCAACCTTCATATTCAATGCTTCCTTGGATAGACGGTCTGCACTCATATTGTGCTCCCTGTAGACATGGATAAATTCATATAAATGAATTGAAGATGTCGATAGTATAGCATATATGTCGAATATCCGACGAAATCCATTACTTTCTCCAACCTCTATAGATGAGTTCACATTCTGAGAGATTCTATCACTACACCAACCTGATCACACAAATTCTAGGTTAGTTCTCTAGTCTACATTGGACCAATTATTCATTTTCTTGGCCAATCCTCTCTCCTTACTCTACACTCATAGGCTTACATATAACTTAGAAAAACTTCCAACTCATCACAACCCTCTCCTAAACTAAATTTTATAAAATTGTAACAAATGATTAATAATAGATTCTACCCCTGTATCCAATGAACCGAGTAACTCAATCCTTATCTATTCATTTTGTCATTAACTATTTTCTTGATATTTACACAAGTGTCTATGAAGATCATATATTTATGGGGGCTTCCTGGTTTTAGTGTTTACCCCTATATCCAATGAACCCAGTAGCTCAATGCACATGTCTCAAATGTTACTCTCTAGACTATACCTCTTTTTGTCATCAAGAGGTATTTTCAATCATCATTTTTAGTCATTGAAGAACAATTTTCAAATAAGGGTACTTAATAATGTTGAACAAATCCTTCATATGGTAGATGCAGATCTTCAAGTTTGAACACTTGTTTAAAAACAAACTAATGTTTTATGCTGATCTACAACTTGTACAAGTGAGACCCGAGTTGGGAGGCCCAGGGGGGCCTTTTATATTTAGAAATTGTATCTACAATATCTTCAAGAGAGAGATGTAGGCTCCTCCATCGTCACAATATTCTCATCTTGACACAAAGAAAAATGTTTAAAAAAGGAAATGGAATTTTTCCTCAAGTTACATTGCTAGAAATGACTGATTTGTCCCGTCCGATTCTTGTCCCAATAGCCATTATGGTTTTTATGTTGTATCAGTTGCATCTGGACCCATTGTTTAGGGTTGAATTGAATGGAACTCTTCATGTTTAGGGTTCAATTGAATGTAATTATTCATGAATGGAATGGAGTGGATTAATCGTTTAGGGTTACAACCAAATTTTGAGAGGTATTTGAGAGATAACAATAGACAAACAATAGGGAAATTAGGGTTTGCAGGTTTTGGAAAAAATGAATAATGTAGTCCTGAGTTTGCAGATCTAAGGTGCAAGAATATGCCAGAAATGAGGAAAAATAGAGGATAGACAAAGAAAACGTAGACCTAAAAATGTCATGGAATAATCATTTCATTTATACTACAATCTCCATTCCACACCCTAGCTAGCCTATGGCACCACTAGCTAGCCTATGGCACCACTAAGGTGAATAAGGATGTATAGAATTATCAGGAAAATTTCTATAACTGAAAGGAAAGGGTAGGATTTACTAAGTATACCACTATTGAAATTTTATGTTGGATCAATTGTTTCAAAACTACAATACTTACTTATGCAACACAAGGATAAAACATTCTTTCTCTGGACATCAATCCTTCATAATTCCATCCCTCTAGTGCTATTCATTTTGGCATATCTATGTCTAGACTACTATCCATTAATTTCCAACAAAGTTTATGTGAATCCATCTTTTTAATTCCATGTTTTAATTTCTAACCCTATACAACCTAATTCATTCTTGCACTTTCTTCGTTCGTTCCACTTGTGAAGATTTTCCTTTTTCTATTAGAGGGTTAGCAACCACCTTTGGTCCTAATTTGGAGGTACTTGGTAGTGGGGAAATCATCTGATCTGTAAACATACTCTGCAATATGCATTTTAAGGATGTGATGTCATATATTCTAGCTGGGACCATGAACTTTATTGGGGATTTCTTTGCTGACTCGTGCATGGAGCTTACAATAAAATCATGAATATGGAAGAAGCTACCTATATTTTGGTTGAAGTAGGTTGTAGAACTGTATGTCGCTCTTATTGTCGAACCATTAAAGTATTGAATTGGAAAATGGCTATCCTCATACAAGTGCAAAGCATGCTTTGCACAAGAAACTTGAGTCTATATAGGTGGAGAAATGCCTGACTTCCATTGCTTGTAGAAAGTCAATGCAATGGAGAGTTGAAAAGATGGATTATCTCCATCCTCGAGGATGAAAAGCACTAATGATTTTAAAATCTATCACCTTTCTCCATTATAATGGGTGAATGATTCACTAGTGTCAGACAATTTTAAATTCTTCCATGTGGTTTAATCCCAAGAACTCAACATAATATGTATGCCTAACTGTGAAATATTACACCACTATATATTAATAATTTTTTGGTGCCATCTTTCATGGGAAAAAAAGGTGGAAGAAAAAGTTTGAAGTGGCTTATATTAGTGCTTGAACTCATGAAAATGATCTAAAGTAGTTTTGGGCATGTCTAGTAGCAGAAAGCAGCCTCATACCCATATTCTAGGATGAGTTATGCAATTGAACAGTAGTTATGGGCATGTTTTAGCAGCAAAGAATGAGCAGAAATCTAATTCTGGGCTAATCCTGTGAGCTGAGAAGCAATTATGCTATGTTCTGGGTGAAATTTATTGGTGTCCATTTGGCATGTCCTCTGGATCACTACTCTATCCTATTCATGGAAAAAGAGCTATAAAGCAACTTTTAGGATCCTAAAAAGGGTTTCAATTGAATGGATTTCCAATTTTTTTTGGAATACTAGGAAGCTCAAATTTATGCTAAGTTCCTTTGTAGGAGAGTACATTGTGTCCTCTACTATTACATCCCAATTGGATATGATTTCCTTCCTGATTGTGGTGGTAAGAGAAATTCAGTGATGTAAAGGATTACTCTTTGTACATTATATTGACTTATAAAGCTAAGCCTTTTAAAACAACAACAAAAAAGTATTTACTAGTTTCATCACACCTCCCCTCCAAGCATATAGGACATAGGCATTTCCAAATTGAAATATTCATCTCTATGAGAAGAACTGGAAAACCTTCTGGTTATCTTTATAATTTTATTTCCTAAATATGGTTATCTAGGCAGAATTGCAACTTGATATTCTAGGAAACCATTTCCTCTTCAATATGGGTTGGAGACACCATTAAATAAGCTACAGGGAAATCAGTCCCCTTTTGCATTCTCATAGTTCTTTAAACAATCATTGTCTTAGCCATTTCCTCTTCCATCTCTTGTAGTATCTTGAGTCCCAACATTTCTTGGTATTTTAAGTCATTCCAACTTAGAGGGGTTATGTAAGGCCTTCCATATATAAAATCATATGGAGACATGTGGAATTATGAAACCTATTATTTTATACAAATTCTTTCATGGAAAAAAAGATATAAAGCAATTTTGGGGATCCTGAAAAGGGCTTCAAATGATTGGATTTCCAAAGTTTTTGGGAATATTAAGAAATCAAAATTTATGTTAAGTGAATTTCTACGAGAGTACACTATGTCCTCTACTATTACAACCCAGGTGGATATGATTTCCTTCCTCACTATGGTGGAAAGAGGAAATTTAGTGATGTAAAGGCCCACTCTTTGTACTTTATATTAACTTACAAGGATAAGCCTTTTGCAACAACAAAAAGGTATTTATTGGTTTCAGTACTCGTCCCCACTAAGCATATAGGTCACATACATTTCCAAAATACAATATTCATCTCTATGAGAAGAACAAAAAACCCTCTGGTTATCTTTATAGTTCTTTTTTTTTAAATTGGTTAATTTAGGAAGAGTTTAAACTTGATCTTCTAGGAAACCATTTATTCATCAAGATGGGCTTGAGACACCAATAAATCAACTATAGGGAAGTAAGTCCCCCTTTGTATTGTTATATTTATTTTAACAATTTTTATCTTCCTTTAGTCTAGTCTTAATTTGAGCCATTTTCTCATCTATCTTCTGTAGTATATTGTGTCCCAATATTGCCTAGTATTCTAAGTGATCCCAACTTAATGGGGTTATTACCAATTACAAGCAAAGGCATTCTAGAAATATTTTTCCTAGGACAAAGATTGCTTGTAATTGGTAGATGGATTAGAAATCTTTGTCCTATAACAAAGACTACTTTTAAGACAGGTCTATACCATTTTTACAGCACTATGGGAAATTCTAGGTTTGTTTGTGGCCTCAAGCAACCCTAAAACAACATTCATTTCTAATTCTGGGCTGATTGTCGGCAAATACAACATGAGAGTAACATATATGGGAAAGAAAACAACCATAAATCCCAAACCTGGACATTATATGAACTGTTATGAGCCTCTAAACAACATTTTGGGAGCATTTCTAGCCTCTAGGTGCATTACAGACCTCAATAAGTAGTACCAACAGTTATGGGCATGTCTAGCAGCAGAAAGAAGCCTCCTACTCTAGTAGTTGAAATGTGAGTAAATTGAATTAATGTTAGGTCTGTGGGTAGAGACAAAGTGATAGAAACGGACCTGGGCTTGTTTTGAGGATAGAAGTGGTGGAAAGAGTAGATCTGGGTACATTTTGGCAATCCTAGGCTCATGAAAAACCCTAGATCAAAGGCCTGGGAACATGTAAGGTCAGTTATGGGATCATAATAGAGTTAAAGAGGAATAATTTCACCCTAACTCAGTTGTAACAAGAACTAAAAAACATTTCTAGACAGGTTTGAGTGCAATATAGGAAGTTAAAAAGGGCATGAACAACATATGGGCATGATAAAGAAGTCTTGGGTGAGCCTAGGTATTGTTTCTACCATCAAAATTCAACCATTTTTTAAAATGTCCAAGTTTTGAGGTAATAAACAACAACAGACATCAGCAATTTTGGGCAGGTTGAGCCTGGCTTGGCCTTCCAAACAACAATGAAGAAGCCCCAACTCCAAAGCGCAATTTTTGAGGAACAACAATAAACATCTTGCTAGAAATGGAGTTGGAAGCTGGAAATTGCTAATCTAAGATCACATACCTTCTTTTACAAGTCAATATGGATAGAGTAACACCCCCACATAGTTCTCTGTTGATGCTCATAATTTGAAAAGAGGGATGCTGAAAGTAGTCTCAAGGAGATACACAAATCTTTTTGAAGTCACATATACTGAACAAAAGGAGACCCAAGCTCCAAAACTTCTCATAAACTTCCATATTATGCATCTTTATTAGGTTAAATTCCATAGATTTATGGATCAAATGCTTTGTTGGATTCCACTTGTGTAATGATTCAAGGATTCAACCTGACTGAAGGATCCAAATGCTGCTACAACAATTGCTTCACAATATACCATGCAAACCTATCCAAACTTGCCATGAGTTCCCCACGCAGGTTGAACAATACTCCGAACAAGGCATGAATGGTCACATAGGTAAATCACCCCCTATAGGGCTTTTGTTTCATACACATGAATCCCTAACACACATCAAACCTGGATTTTTTAAGGCTTTTATGACTATTGTTTATACTTTTGGCACCTTCCCTAATGCAAAAGGCTATATCAAATTTGTATATTGCTATTCTAGGGCACACAATGCACTCAAAACCCCTCCAAATAGTTTGTAAATGAGAATTGAGTTCTCTTACCATGCTTGCTCATGCCCAAAATTGGAGCTTTAACCATCTAAATTGGACTAGAACTTACCAACGCTAGTTTTATGTTGTTATTCATCACCTTTTAAGACTGAAACATGCCCAGAAATGTATTTCAACCCTTGGATTCAATACATATTCAAAGGTTATGTCTTGTTACTGCTAATTTATAGTCGAAAATGACCCAAAATTGGAGGGACAAGGCAGTTTGATGGTGGATAAATGCGTTGTATTCTCCAAGGGAGCATTCCCATAAATCCACAATATATTTTTAATGATGTTAGTTTCTGTTATCTACAAGCTTTGTTGTGTTGGTTGCTATATCCAAAGATAGAGCTCCTAATCTAATATTTGGGTTGCTATATGCCATGAATTCTCCAATTCCAAGTAATATTATCATGGATCCGTGCTGCCAATTTCCATGTATTTTTAACAGTTCCTTCAGGTGTTGTAGCCCTAATGATTGCAACTCATATAATACTGCCCTTTCCAAACTATAAAATTCTTATCAAACATTGTTCTAGATAATTGACTTTGAACATTCGATTAATATTTTTGGACATTCTGATTGATCTAGTTAGTACTTGGTTGACCTTTCTCTTGTTTTTTGTTTTTTGATTGATATGCTTTCAATGAACACCAACAAGTAGCAACTATTTGATGTGAGATAGTACAATGTGGAAAAAATGGTCTCACAGGATACCAGAGCATCCTTTGGCTAAGAGGACACCATTGAGGGGTAACTATTCTGTTGAATTCTCTTATGACTTGCACTTGGCCCCATTTGCAAACATAATCATAAGCACTAGCACTATCACAAGTGGCCCACGAGGGGAAAATATCTTTGGGAAGATTTGAAACTTGGTGGGTGCATCAATGACACCTCGCTTTCATGGAGCTGACCAACCTTCTTTGACTTTTCTCATATGTGTTTGACTAAATCACAAACGTGTTTGTTTGGTTGAACATTTTATTGGTTGGTTGAATGGATTAACGTTTGTCTGATATGTTGTTTGTCTGAGTAACCTTTTGTGATGCATGATTGATCTTTATTTTTCTTGGTTAATATTTGTAACGAATACCTAATGTTGTTTAGCTCCTCCGTTTCACCTAAGTGGTTGATATTCATCTACAAGCTGGTTGGTATCCTGCTTGTTAGTTGGTTGACCTGTGATAATAGTAGTTGTAACTTGTAATTTATATTTGAATATGTCTAGGCTAAAATCTCATTGAAATCCTAAATCCTCCATTTGGTGTTAAATATGCTCTTGCAAACAAATTTATTAACAAGGCTTTGGAGTTCAGAACAAAGTATGAATACCATAAACGCATGCACAATATAGATAATATTTATGCTGGGGACTTGCTCATTCAGACATTGGATGAAATGCCATCTGAGTGTGACATATCATCAAAAATTTCAAGCACAACAATTGATGCTATAGGGCTACCTAGGAGTCAAGGTTTTTCATGATTAATGCATGCATTTACAAGTGAATTTGGTGCATTTGGGTCTCAATATTCATATATGGTCTCAATAAGAAATGCAAAGATTGGAAAGTATTCTCATTCGAGAAAGCAACTGTCTTCATTCAATGCAAGCATATTGGCCAGTGGAGGGGGCCCCATTTAAGTTCAGGGACAGGTTATCCAACAGTCAATCAATAATTAGGTTGCATGATTAAAGCAATATTGTTATCAATACCCATTGTCAAATTTATCATCTACTTCAATATTGTTTTTGTTATCAATACCCATTTCCAATTACAGTTTCCAAGTCCTCACAAGTTCCAACTCTATTGTAATCATGCATACCATTATAAAGATGAATCGTACAAAGATCCATATGTCTCCAAGGTCAATGGAAAGTACCAACCTTAAGAGTCCAACCATGGTCACGAATCAACCTTAACAGGATCATAACATTCACAACTAAACATTAGCAAGTCAACAAGGGTTACGACCCAACCTAGGCAGGCTCAAACTGTCACAACCCAACCATAGTAGCCTTGAAACAGTCACAAGCCATATCTTGCAACCTTCAAATAGTCATGGCCTAGCTCCAATAATCATGGACCAACACTTAAGAAAACACCTACAACTCAATTGGATTGCTAATAATAAGCTATAAACCATCCTCTATATCAGGCGAAGGCTCAATTAAACCCCTAATTATTGTGCCCTTAAGATAGGTACTAAAGGATAGTGAATGAAACAATACAATGCAGTGAATGAAAGGTTGGTAAATGACTTACCAGTCGTTGGCCCTTCATATTCAGCCTTTCGTTCATAAAACTCAACACAAATAGCCAACCAAGGAGTCACCTGTAAAAACAATTCATTGAACATGAAGGGTTAAATCATTGTATAGAAGAGCTCAAGCAGTAAAACAGGATAGTGCGATAATGAGGGAACCTCTTTGCAATCGAAGTCAAACCTTTGGCTCCCTCCAAATCACCTATCTCCCTACAAATCGACAACTATCTCCCTCTGTTTTCTTACTCGTCGGAGGTCTGAAGGATGGACAAAATGCTATAAATAAAGTTGTAGCTATCTCCCTCTATTTTCTTACTTGTCGAAGGGACAAAGGATAGACAAAATGTTGTAGAGAAAGTTGCAGCTATCTCCCTCTGTTTTCTTACTCGTCAGAGGGCCGAAGGATGGACAAATTGCTATAGAGAAAGTTGCACAGGCGCGAGAGGTCATAAAATCATTTAGTTGGTGTCGATAATGTTAAATGTGTTTTATTAAGTTGACAAGGGCCATAAAATCAATCTCAATCATTGAATTCCTTATTTAAAACAAATGTCTTGTCATACCTTTATGTTGTTATCCATCATTTAATCTATGTACTTCCCCATCTAATGTGCCATGTTGTTCCTCCATAAGTGAATTCATCTTCCTTAATATTTAAATCATGCCTTCATCAATTACAAATATGCCTTAAGATTGCATAACTAATTATATATTCATATTGCATCAATACCTTCCTCTTACATCGAGTATATTAAAGTTGACTTGGATCTTGATTGTATTGATTGTTTTCATCATCCTCATGACAAAGATCATCATCATCATTTTCGTCGTCGTCATCATCTTCATCATCATGACCCTCATCATCATCATCATCATCATCATCCTCATCGTCTTCATCATCATGATGATGGTAATGGTGATGATGATGGTGATGATGATGATGATGATGATGATCACCATTATCACCATTTCACTATCATATTCATCATCATCATCATGTTGATCATCATTGTCTTCATCATCATGATAATCATGATCATGATGATCATTGTCATCATAACCATCATCGCCATCATAACCATCATCTTCATCATGTTGATCATCATCGTCTTCATCATGTTGATCATCATAGTCTTCATCGTCATGATCCTCATCATCATCGTCGTCATCATCATCATCATCATCATCATCATCATCATCATCATCATCATCATCATCATCATCATCATCATTTTCATCATCATCATCATCATCGTCATTGTCATCTTCATCTTCATCGTCTTCATCATCATGACCCTCATCATCATCATGATCATCATCTTCGTCGTCTTCACCATCATGATGATGTTAATGGTGATGATGATAGTGATGATGATGATGATGATGATGGAAATGATGATGATCACCATCATCACCATCATATTCATCATCATCATCATGTTGATCATCATCGTCTTTATCATCATGATCATCATGATTATCATCACCATCATCACCATCATCTTCATCATGTTGATCATCATCGTCTTCATCATCATGATCCTCATGATCATGATGATCATCATCATCATCATGAAGGTCACCATCATCATCATCATCGTCGTCGTCGTCATTGTCATCGTATTCATCATCATCATCTTCATCATCATCATCTTCATCATCATGACCCTCATCATCATCATCATCGTCATCGTCGTCGTCGTCTTCATCATCATGATGATAGTAATGGCGATGATGATGGTGATGATGGAAATTATGATGATCACCATGATCACCATCATCATGTTGATCATCATCATCTTCATCATCATGATAATCATGATCATGATCATGATCATAACCGTCATCACCATCATCTTCATCATGTTGATCATGATCATGATCATCATAATGATCATCATCATCATCATCGTCGTCGTCATTGTCATCGTCTTCATCATCATTGTCTTCATCATCATGACCCTCATTATCATCATCACCATCATCATCATCATCATCTTTATCATCATGACCCTCATCATCATCATCATCATCGTCGTCGTTGTCGTCGTCGTCGTCGTCGTTGTCGTCATCATCGTCGTCGTCGTCTTCATGATGATGATGATGGTAATGGCGATGTTGAAAGTGATGATGATGATGATGATGGCAATGATGATGATCACCATCATCACCATCATCTTCATCAACATCCTCATCATGTTGATCATCATCGTCTTCATCATCATGATAATCATGATCATCATCATCATCATCATCATAACCGTCATCACCTTCATGTTCATCATGTTGATCATCATCGTCTTCATCATCATGATCATGATGAAGATCATCATCATCATCATCATCATCGTCGTCGTCGTCGTCTTCATCATCATCTTCTTCATCATCATGACCCTCATCATCATCATCGCCATCATCGGCATCATCATCATCATCATCATCATTCACATCATCATCATCATCATCATCATCTTCATGATCATGATCATCATCATTGCCATCATCATCTTCATCATCATCATCATTTCCATTATCATCATCATCATCATCATCATCACCGTCATCATCGCCATTACCATCATCATCGTCATCTTCATCATCGTCAACATCATTACAGTCATCATTTCCATTACCATCATCATCATCATCGTCAACATCATTACAATTTAAAATTTAAATTACAATTACATTACAAGGTACACTTTATAATTCAATTACAATTTAACATTGCAATTCAATTTCAATTTAATTTTCAAATTTAATGTGTAATTACAACTGAAAATCCAATGTGTAGTTAGAATTTAAAAGTTCAATTTCAATTACATTACATTGGATTACCATGACCCAATTTTCTCTAAAACCTCCCATCTAGTATCTTTATTCTTGATTTCAAAGCATATATATATATAGGAAATTCATGGAGCACTAATACATTATTGTATTCAAAATAT
>LPNX011110203.1:818252-833252 GCA_001517045.1 Pseudotsuga menziesii | reverse complement strand
ACCTTTCACCTTCCTCGATGTACCTTTCCCTTTCAGGTGCTCCCCTTCAAATTTGTTATTGCAGTCCGAATGACAAATGCGACATAAATTGAGCGTTGACGCTAAATTAGGAAGATATTCACTAACATACAACATTTTTTGGTATACCGTATATCCTTCCATCATAGAACCCTCATCATGTTCTTGTTGTATCACTAAAACCATTCATAAATTTCAAGTGCCTCTCAACCATCCACATGGACCTTGAGTGTACAGGTCCACATAACTCAATCTCCTCAACTTGGTGTATGGGGTAGTGTTCTTGTGCATTGAAAAATGCTAAAGGTAGATGCTTCTGCATTTCACACATGAGACGAGGAATTTTTATCCTCCAATACTTTATATCTTCTTTATGGATTTATTTAGATGTCAACCATCTACAAGTGATGCAAACCAATAGTGATATTTAACAAAAAAACCATTAAATTACATATCATGAAATAGTGCACAAAAAACAAATATAAATTATAGGAAGAATTAAAGAAACACTAAGCACAAGCAACTAATCGCTAGTTACCTCATGTATTTACCAAGATTATATATAACTTGTTTGACATTGTTGTCGAAGTTGTCAGAGAGAGAGAGAGGTAGAACATATTGTATCAATATACAAACCACATCATTGTTTAAACAAATAGTATACAAAGAAGAAAAAAAAATTATGCAATAAAATAAAAAAAATCAAAATTATATGGACATAACAATAATAATTACCTTGATGAAGATGTGCCAATCATGTGTTTTAACCCCCACAAAATCAGATTTTTTTGTTATGATATTCTTCAAGTTCGTACAAAATCCAATGGGAAATTTATTTTTCCGCATTACTTCTTTGACAACATTTATTTGCTGCTCCATAAACATCCATGGAATTGAGTTTATATTAATTTGGTCTCCGTTGCTATGAAATTGGATGACGTCTTTCATTGCATGGTTTCCTTCTTGAATCTCTTTGCAAGCTTTCACATTTTTATCTTTCTCCCTCCTTAGCTCCAGTAGTCACCATAATTTTTCAGTCACATTCTTTCCAATATGCATTCTATCAAACAAATGAGAAATTTGTAGGTGCTCATAGTAGGGAAACCTACTGAATTGTATAGGATAACTTTTCATTCCTCATGGAAGCCCATTAATGCCTTCATGATCACAATGGACATCATGAATATTAGTTTATAAATAAATTATATCATAAATAAAATATGGCTACTACAATAAACAACTCACAATAAAAATTAAAATACATAACAATTCATATACAATGATCCATACATACCAGCTTGACTATTTCTATTGTATAGCATCTTCCAAAGGTGAGGTGTCATTCTCTGTGGTTTTAATTCAGTCTCCTGCTTCCCATTGAAAATATTTTTTTTGGTTTTTCTATACCTGTGATTCATAGAGAGGAAATTCCTATACTCATCAAACACCTCCTTTCTCAAGATTTTTGAGCGACGGGATTTTATCTTAGGACCACAAACTGGACATGCAAATTTAACCTTTGTCTGAAGACCTAAAATATATAGATATGGAATGTCTATGTCAATTATAATTATATATAAATATATTAACTACTTCATATAATTAAATGCAATTAAAGTGGAACTTAAAAATACAAACCACAAAATTGGGTTAACCCAGGGGCATCGTGTATTGTCCATACAACCATTTCATGGAATTGAAATTTCCTTTTCCATATTGGTCTAGATACGTCATACATAGTTATACCATTCCATAACTTTAGTAGCTCATCTATAAGAGGTTTGATATATACATTCGTATATTTGACTTGGAACTTACTTGATTGATTTGAAGTACATATAAAATATATAATTATGAGAACCATTAAGATATATAAACCATGCACAAGAGTAAAATAAAAAATATACAAATGAAATTAGGAAACATAATACGAAAAATGAGATGTCATAACTACATTAGAAATAAAACAGTTGTAGACACAAAATACCTGGAATAATCATCGGCAACATTATGTGCTCCCTCTTTATTGACAACCATGGAGGAATTTTATTGTTGATAACAAAAATAGGCCACAGCGTGTAAATGGATTTCATCTGTGAAAATGGATTAACACCATATGCTGCCAAAGAAATCCTAAGATTATGTGGTTCTTATTTAAAGTGAGGCCACTTTTCCTCCATATCTCTAAATGTAGAACCATCTGTAGGAATTTGAATAACATCATGTTGACTTCTATTCTTGACATGGTAATCCATAAATTGCGCTATGTTATTGCACCTAAATAGTCATTGCAAACATGGAATTATGGGAATATAACAAAGAACCTTGTGAGGCACCTTTTTTGTTACTTTATCTATTCGTTATCTACTTATATGAAATTCTGGACATTCTGTTGCAAATTCATGTTGATTGTAATATACAACATGGTCATCACGGCATGCATGAATTGCTTCATAATTCATTCCAATCTCTTTCATGATGGAAGATAAATCTCAATATGTGAGAGGTAAAATATTTGATGGTGGTAACAAAAATTCAGC
The DNA here is from genome assembly GCA_001517045.1 of Pseudotsuga menziesii. Classification (NCBI taxonomy): domain Eukaryota; kingdom Viridiplantae; phylum Streptophyta; class Pinopsida; order Pinales; family Pinaceae; genus Pseudotsuga; species Pseudotsuga menziesii. Next base: position 830,694 of record LPNX011110203.1, on the reverse strand, counting down.
TATCAAGATACATAAAAAAAATTATAGTTAATGTAATAAATAAATAATATTAATGAAACGCTCTTCATCCGTATGATGATCAATAATGAATTAACAATACAATTATTAGAGGAATACAAATGAACTTTATCATGATTGTATATATGTTATGGATTATTTTACATACCTTAGCATCCGTGTGATTGATATGTTTGAAAGACCATTCATACCTTCAAGTTCATTATCAACAATATAGCAGAGAGAAGATTTGTTTTGGAGCCTTCATAAATGGGTTCATATGCCTTATCGAGAAGAGGTATATGATTTTCATTATCAAAGTCATCAATGTTTTCATTATCATTGTCATCGTCATCATCCATTCTAACATTAAATGAATCATGGATCAATGTATTTGTACCATCATCTTCAACTACGTTATCAGTATGATCATCTTGTTCAATATGATCATTCACTCGTTCTCCATTAAACATAGATGCTCCATGATCCTCCAGAACTTGTTCTGAAATCACTTCCTTTGGATGATATGTTGTAGGGTGCCTTTCCTTTATAAATACATGAAAAAATCAATAGATATAAGTTATTATAGGACATATTAAAATAATACATACATTTACCAAAGCAAAGAATATTAAAAACTTTATAATGCTAAAACTACAAATGGACGATATTGATTCCCCCCCTCAACATGTCCATGTTCCTTGCAATGTTTTGTGGCTGTTGAGATCAATATTATTCTCCTCTTAAATCTCCTGCATTGAGTACATGGACAATAACATTTTCCATCACCCCTTCGTTTCACTACATCCCATATTCTAGCAAGTAATTGTCGATTGTGTTCATTTGGATCAGGAATATTTCTATTTGACATTTTGTCACAAACTTTGTGAAAGAATACTATCGATAATCTTAAAAAATCAAGTTCCACGCATCAGAATTTTATCAAACAGAGGTTTGTCAAAGAATAAAAAAATTCCTGCAAACTATTTGTCGAAGAAAACAAAATTTCCCGCAACCTCCCATTGAATAATAAAACAATTCCTCAAACCGTCTGTTGAGGAATTAATAATTTCTGCAAACCGTCCATCACTTCTATAGAAAACATGTCGGATTGTTTAAAAATGTTTATATTTATAATTTGTCAGTTGTCGAATATCTGACAATATGAAACTAGTTACCATTGGAAATATGGGTTTAAACTATTTGAAATATGTCTTTATATTATTTCAAAAAATAGCCCAATGACATCAAAAATATGATGACTCATCCTCCAAATGTCATTGTATATTCAACACACTATTTTCAGGTAGCCGACAACTCATCCTCCAAGTGTCATCACAAATTCAACACACGTCTGTCACAAATTCAACACACTATTGTCGGATATCCGACAGCTCATCCTCCAAGTGTCGTCGCAAATTAGACACATGCCCGTCACAAATTTGACACACGTTCATCGCATATCCAACGACATAGTGTTGCAAAGTGTCATCGAAAAACCTATGCTAAGGACGTTGGAAATTCGATGATGCTTAAAGAAATCGAAAGGTACAGTACTTTTCATCACTACAAACCGACAAAAACGTACTTTACATCGGATGTCGTGAGATGCTGTCATCGGATTTTGGGTTTAAATCCTATTGTGGATGTTTCTCTGAAATTACTACTCCTCAAGGTCTGAAACATAGTCTCGAGATATCCTAATCTGTCTTCTTTCAAACTCCATAGGTTAGATCAAGATTGGATTTACCAAGTGGAACTTCTGCTAAGTTTCCAAAGGTGACCTGTTTATGGACTAGTTTAGCATAGCGAACTTGTATGTATTACCATGTGTCAATGTTTCCACTTTAGGGTCTAAAAATCACACCACAAAAACTAAATTTTGTTCCCTATCTAAAACATCTTGTGACATTTTATTTGGACCTTCCTAGCCCAAGATATATCAATTATCCCTAGGTCACATGTTTAAGATTGAATTCTGGAAGAGGGTGGAACCCTGTTTTGGAAGGATGATATATCCTAAAGTATAGATAATATGAGGCTGGATTTTTAACACAAGGTACATCAATATTGCTCCTATAAAATTTTCATCTCCAGATCCTTCTCCAAACTCAAGTTATAACGAAAATACCAATACAACCATATTTTTCCTTCTAGTGTTTTCAAGCATGAAACCCTAATCTCCAGTAGTTGCAGTTGTAGTTGTATTTTGGTTGCAAATTATTAAAGTACTACGTGGTCACTCCTCAGCCATGCATTGGTGTTATAAAACTGTTGAATCAACCCTAATTCTCCATTTCTCCTTTGCCTTCGGGCCTTTGGCCGCTCTGCAAAGCCTCCTGGTTCGTTTTTGCTATTGCGTTGTCTACTGTCGGTCCTCCTACTGCTCCAGATCTTCGTGAGCTCAGATACTGCACTGAGTGGGGAGTTTATGGTGTTGAAAAACTTTCTGTTTGTCTTTGCGATACCTCCGTTGTTTAGCTTGGCTTTGGTCTGTGACAGTCTTTATCCTTTTCTGTTTCCACGAGAGTGATTCTTCCTTCAATGTAGCGTGGCTTGTGCTGTCTGCTAGCTGTGTGTTATTTACCAGGATAAAATGATGTAGCCGTAGGGTTTTACCCTGTCCATTGATTTGTTGGGGTTTCTTTTACTTTTAGTGGTGGAGAGTGTTATCAATGTTGTTCCTTTGCCGTCGAATTGCAGGTTCATTGCTCAGGATGGTCGCGGCATCACTGTGTGGGTTTATCCACTGCCAAGGTAAATAAATATATTCGTTTTCTTCAATGTTATGGCTAACAAAATGTTAATACATTTCTTTGCAAAAATAAAGTAACTAACAGTCGGCTTTGAATATGGTTTTGTAGATACACCTTTTACTTTCCTCTGCATATAAAAGAAATGAGGGTTACGGCAACACGGGCCACGGTAAGCCCAGGTCTCTCCACGGCTTGTCCACTTTGTTTGAATCCTTAAGGGATTGTGATGGGTTAGTCGTTATGGCCCTTCTTGACCTTCGTGGTTTCTGGTTGTTTGTTTGATGATATGAAATCGTGGGTTAATACCCTAGCACTCAAGCAGAGCTTTCTGGCTTCGATTGTGTGTGTAAAAACTCGCTTGTAATTATTAATGTGTTTATATACTAGACAGGCTGTAAGCCTTCATATAAATTTTTGTTACTGCCGTGAGTAATACTACTGCACTGGATTTTATTTGTAGTCAATATATTTGTGTATTTTGTAAATATTAGGGTGTTTACCCTGGGTTATTATACTTGTAAATGGTTACTGCAATCTTCTCCTTCTTTACTTGCTGACGCTAAAGAAGTTTTCGAATTCCTATTAAGTTTAATTTTTTTATTCTTATAAACATAACTGTGAGTAAGAATGCTGTTAGTTTTATCATTAGTTAATTCACTTGTAAATAAAATGGATTTTATAGGGTTTAACCCTAAATTGTAATGAAGGATAATAATACTGTTCTTATTTCTTTTTAATGTAAAAAGAAAATTAAGTTAAGAAAGCGACTGTAATCATTAGGGTTATTGATTAAGTTTAAAACAATTAAGCTCGACTGCCGAGCATCCTGTACTTCTGTCTTTTCTTCCTGCACAGATAAACATTTGATTTGTATACTGAAAAATTAAATGTTATTATCTAGTTTATAATTTAATCTTCTTATTAATAAGAAAATTGTAAATGATATACTGTTTATACTCTGATAATAATATAGGGTTTATATCCCTCTTTCAATTTATCTTGGCATTGTCAGTAAATTTGTACTTATAACTCAGTTATTTAAGTAGTTCTTAGATACAGCATAAAAATGTTTTAAGTTTTGCTTACAGAAAACAATAATACTTCTTATATTAATAAAAATGATATTCTTGTTTTACATAAATAAATTATTATTATAATTGCTATATTAACCTTCTGTGAGTACTATATTTTCTATATTAAAGTTCTTAGTTTATTTCCACCAGTTGGTTGAAAATAGTACTTACTGATTAATTTAGATATAATTTATACCATATTGTCTATTTTCGTTTATAATTCAATTATTTTCTTAATTATGATAGTTATTTATATATGTTCAGTGTTTAGTTTATCTCTATCTAGGATTATCTTATAAGCATGCTTATTAATATTGTTCAGAATATTTACTTATTTTGTTTTAATTTATTTTTAACAGAAAGATTTATTCTATTTTAAAATCCTATTACCAGTTCTGGTATTTAAACTAGAAGGTATAATTATACTTATTCTGAAAGGAAATACTGTATAGTAAAACAGTAAATAACCTAGTCTAAAATCTACTCCTATGTCTAAACTTTCCAATAATAGAATTACTGAAAAACAAAATATAGTACCAGGAAATGGTTTTAGAATTGAAGGAAAATAAACTTATAAATTTGTGGAACTCTTGTAGTTACTGAAAGTAACTAAATAAGAAGCTCGGTTCAGAAGGATACTACTTCCCAATACCGAGATACTGTGCTGGAGTACAGTCTGGTGAACCCAGATGTGGAAAAACATAGTAATTCTTTTATTTCATTAAAAGATTAACTACTAATAACCTGAGATATTCACATTACTAACTAGCTAAATTTTCTGTCACATAAATTAAACATATCATTCATCCATTCGTACTCATTAAAACATAAATAGATAAGTGACAGAACCTGTTTAAGCTGTGGACAACAACAACAATGGGAGGTCGTTCCTCCCTACCAACTCTTGGAGAGTGCTCAGACAGCGGCTTCTCAGGACCCCCGATCTTATTTTGGTCTCCTTGGCTGGAACTAGGTGCAGCAAAGTCAGATACCAGTCTTCAAACTCAGTATTAACTCAGAACTCTTCAGTAAACTCTCACAGCTACCAAGTTGTAATAAAACAAGTTACTGCAGCAATCCTTTCCCACAACTTCCTTACTATTTTTCCCTCTTTCCTCAATGGATTTCCTGAATAACATTCACTTGAATGAATTCTCTCTGGAAAATATGAGTAGCCTCAGCTCTCTTCATTGAGTACTTTTAAAAGATTTCCTAGGTATTTTTTGGGTTAACTGTCATTTAATGAGCCACTTGCTCTGATCCCACTTTCTTGGGGGGATGATGACCCCAAATGTAGGGAAGTTGCCACCTGCAACTTAGGAAGTGTTTGAGGATGCTGCCACTTGTCTTTTGCCTTCCACCTAGTTCCATCCACTAGTTTGACCAGTAACCTCTTTTTAACATCTCTCCCTTGCTGTTGTCTCCACAATTTATTTATTAATAATAAAAATATTCTGAATTACATTCCAATTCTGTTGACTCTGCTGAGTCATCAATTCCTACTTAGCATAAATTTAACATAATGTCTCAGGAATATAATTAAAAAAATTTACATAATTTTACAAAATCGGGGTATGTGACATACACACCCCCTTAAAATGTAACATCGTCTTCGATGTTACTTATTCTTCATCCTCTACAACCTCCTCGAACAGATTCGGGTATGCTTCCCGCATCTTACTTTCTAGTTCCCAGGTAGCTTCTTCAGGACTAAGGTGCTTCCATTGCACCTTCAGCTGTCCAATCGTGCGATTCCGCAGAGTAATTTCCCTCCTCCCGAGGATACAGTCCGGATCCACCAGATCTTCTCCTTCTGGTTCCACCTGTACAACATTCCAATCAATTACATGAGTAGCATCATGAACATAATTTTTCAGAACAGAAATATGGAAAACATTATGCACTTTCAAATTAGGTGGTAACGCTAACTGATATGCAACTTGACCAATTCTGGATAGAATTTCAAATGGACCACAATAATGTGGTGCTAGTTTTGCACAACTCCCCAGTCTTCGGGAGCTTTTCTTTGGTCTTACCTTTATGAACACGTGCTCACCCACCTGGAACTCTTTGAGAGTTCTTTTCAAATCCTCTTAGCTCTTTTGTCGATCCTGTGCCTCCTTTAAGTTTTCCTGCACTTGTTTCACAATCTGTTCCATTTCCTTCAATAATTTAGGCCCTAACACCAATCTATCTACTGGATTATCCATGAGATAGGAGTGTTACATTTACGCCCATACAGAATTTCAAATGGGATGAACTTAGTTGAGGATTGATAGTTATTATTGTAAGAAAATTCTGCTAAATGCAAGTAATCCTCCCACTTACCTGGCTGATCCTTAACATACATTCTTAACAGATCTTCCAACACCTGATTCACTCTTTCTGTTTGTCCATCTATTTGAGGATAGAAAGAGGTGCTGAAATTCAGTGTTGTGTTTAATCCTTTAAACAAGGATTTCCAGAAATTCCCTGTGAATTTAGGATCCCTGTCTGAAATAATAACCTTAGGTACTCCATGTAACCTAAAAATCTGCTTTAGAAATATATCTGCTATATTGGTAGCCTTGTAGGTAGTCTTGACAGGAATAAAGTGTGCTGCTTTACTTAACTTGTCTACCACCACCATAATTGAATCATTCTGGTTTTGATTTCTGGGTAATCCAGTAATAAAATCTAAGCTGATTATTTTCCATTTCCAACTAGGAATAGGCAAAGGTTGCAGTAACCCAGCTGGATGTTGATGTTCTGTTTTCACTTGTTGACAGTCCAAACATCTAGCTATATACTCAGCTACTTCAGATTTCATATTAGGCCAGAAATAATCTTTTCTTAACATGGTGACAGTATTTTGATAGCCTGGATGCCCGAAGTAAGGGGTTTTATGAACTTCATCCAGAATCAACAATTTAACCTTAGGCACATTAGGCACATACAATCTGTCCTTAAACAATAAAAATCCATCTTAATTTAGACTATAACCTTTTATTAAAATTTCTGTAGGTTCTTCTTTAGCTGTAAATTGTAATTTTTGATAAATTTCATCCAATTTTATCCCTTCATCCAGCTGTTCGTTTAAATCAGATGCGTAAGTACTAATTGCTGCTGTAAAATTCAGCTTTGCATTTCTGCTCAAAGCATTAGCCACCTTATTTTCTTTTCCTTTTATGTGCCGAATTTCAAAATCGTATTCACTTAAGAATGCTAACCATCTTGCTTGCCTTGCATTTAAGTTGGGCTGATCTAAAAGGTATTTCAAACCCTTATTATCAGTCATTAAAGTAAACTTTCTACCTATTAAGTGGTGCCGCCACATCTTTAAGGCATGAATAACAACAACTAGTTCTAAGTCGTAAGTGGCATAATTCTTTTCGTGGATCTTTAACTTCCTGGACTCATAGGCAATGACATGCCCATCCTGAGTCAGCATTCCGCCTAAACCATCATTACAAGCATCCGTGCATACCACAAAATCCTTATTAGGATCTGCTATTCTTAGAATAGGCGCAGTTGTTAACAGAGTTTTTAATTTCTTAAAACTTTCTTCACATTTTAAGTTCCAATCAAATTTCTTGCCTTTCTTTTGCAAGGAAGTGATTGGATTAGCTATTTTTGAAAAACCTTCAATGAATCTGCGGTAGTAACTGGTAATTCCCATGAAGGAGCTAACATCTGTTAGGTCTTTTGGTACTGGCCAATCTTCAATTGCCCAGATCTTTTCAAGATCCACTGAAATCCCTTCCTTAGTCACTACGTGACCTAAGTACTGGATTTCATCCTTAAAGAAATCACACTTGCTGAACTTCACAAAGAGTTGTTGCTCTCGCAGCTCTTGTAAAACTATTCGTAAGTGTTCCTTATGTTCCGCTTCATTTTTAGAATAAATTAAGATGTCATCGATAAATACAAAAACAAATTTATCTAAGTATTTATGCATTATATTATTCATCAGACACATAAAGACAGCTGGGGCATTAGTAATCCCAAATGGCATTACGACAAATTCGTAATGTCCATACCTTGTCCTGAAGGCTGTCTTGAAAATGTCCTCATCTTTAATTCTCACCTGATGATATCCTGATCTCAGGTCTATTTTTGAGAACACCGTAGCTCCACGTAGCTGATCGAACAGATCATCTATGCGGGGCAACGGATATCTGTTTTTAATAGTCATTTTATTTAGTTGACGGTAATCTATGCAGAGTTGCATAGTTCCGTCTTTCTTTTTAACAAATATTACTGGTTCTCCCCAAGGGGACACACTGGGTCGAATATAATTCTTATCTATTAACTCTTTTAACTGTGATTTTAATTCATTAAGTTCCAGAATATTCATATGATACGGATCTTTCGAGCTAGGTACAACACCTGGTACTAGCTCAATAGTGAAATCCAGTTCCCTCCGGGGAGGTAATCATGGAATTTCCTCCGAAAAAACATCAGTAAAATCATTTAACACAGGAATATCCTCTATTTTTACTTTATCTTTTTTCAGATTTATTTGCCTCGTTTGTAATAGTTACAGCATAGGCTGTGCACCCTTTCCTGACTGCTCTTTTGAGTTGTAATGCAGAAATATGCCTAATTACAGTTTTCCTAGGAACACCCTTAACTGTTACTGGTGGTTCATTATTATTTTCACACGTAAATGTTTTATCAAAATAGTTTAAAACTACCCTGTGTTGTTCTAACCAATCCATACCAATCAATAAGTCATACGAGCCAAGTGGCAGAACATTTAACTTAATAGTAGTTTTAAAATTATTCATAACTAAAGCACATTCCTTAACATAACAAGTTACTTTCCTTTTTTCCCATGTGGCTAATTGAACTAACCAGGAGTTATCAAACTTTTCAACAGTCAAATTACACTTTTCTACTATCTTAGGTGAAATGGAACTAAGACTAGCACCTAGATCTATTAAAATAGTGACAGGGGTTTGGTTAACCATACCTTCTACTTCCACCATGGAAGTTTGATAATCAGCTTGGCGGTTATCCAACGCTGCATTGATTCGGGGCATAGTCCTTGCAAAATATCCAACAGTCATTTCATCTTGTATAGTATGAATATTGCTGTTTGGCTTCTTCCGATTTGGGAAAACTGAAGCATAGTGCGGGCCATTGCACTCCCAGCACTTAACAGGCTCCTTCCGTTCGAAATTCTTAGTGAAATTTCCATGGTTGTTTGAAGCTTCCTTGCCCTTGAAGTTATTGGAATTATTGGAATTATTAGGAGCACCATTTCTGTTTCCCTGGAAGTTCTTACCATTAGAATGATTTCTGTTCTTATTATTCCTGAAATTCTTCTGGGGTACAAACTCTTTTTTCTTGAACTCAGGCTGATTACTGTTCTTTTTAGCCTTTTAGTTGGCTATTCCTTCTTTCTTTTTGTTCTGTTCAAAACAGAAATTTTCCTTTCTCATGGCTTCTTCCAGAGTTTTGGGGTTATCATATTCGATTCTGTCCTTTATATGATATGGCAGGTAGCTGAGAAACCGCTGTACTGTAGGTTTCTCATCAACAAAATACGGCACATATCTTAACAGACTTAAGAATTTACTGTTTAAGTCCTTCATAGTCATGGATCCTAGCTTTAACTCATAAAATTCTTTTGCCCTTTCTTCATAGTATTGTTCGGATAGAAATTTCTTCTTGAAGTATCTTTTAAAAGTACTCCAATTGACTTCTTTTTCTTTGATTCCCTTGACTCTTTTTAGATCTTGCCACCATATATCTGCCTTTCCAGAAAGATTGTAGATGGCCATTCTCGCCTTCAGCTGATTTGAATAGTTGTATATCTGAAAATATTTCCTCATCCCGGATAACCAGGACTCTGCCTCTTCCCCTTTTTCAGTTTCTCCGTTGAAAGTTGGGGGCTTTATTTTTTTGAACTCCCCGGAAATCTCTTCATATGGCCTGTACTTTTTCTTTCGGTTACACAACTCAGCCTCACTACTGTCACTAGTAGTGTAGTATCTTTTTTGTTCCCTGAGCCCTTCAGATGATGAGCTGCTCTCAACCTTAACCAATTTCATCTTCTTAGATCCTTTCTGATGACTAGCTTCCTCAGACTCAGATCTTTTACTCCTCCCTTCTGTCTGGAATTTTTCTATCAAGATTTGGTTTAACTCCTCCTGAGTCCTTAATATCCTTTCGTTATCCTTTTTGACTGATTCCATTTCAGTCTTTAAATCCTTTATAGTCTCTCTGCTCCATTGGATTTTTGAGTTTCTCCAGAGTTAAAGATTATAATGTATTTCGGCCATCGTTCCCCTCTGACCTCACACATTAGGGGGCATCTGTTATACACCTGAGTGGCACCTCTCCGTCTGAGTGCTGATACCCCTCATGTCGGCACACAAAAGGACACTTATGGATAGAGGTTTTCCCTTGACACTATAGCTTGGCTTGTCATGAAATACATTCTACCTTTATCCAGCTAGTTACTTTGCCATTTAGCCATGTTGGTATGTATTCGCGACTCTCATTATTGACAACTCGTGAGTCATTCGCGAGTCTCCTTCACAGCAAGTCGTGAATCCTTGTATTCGCGGGTTGCGCTTATACAGAGTCGCGAGTCATTCCCGGGTTGCTCTACTACATACCCGCGAATGTGCTCCTTAACATGAAAAAATAAAATCACGCTCTAATGGGAGTTTAGTTAAGTCATTTTACTTAATCTCCCTAACTGCTACAACTTCCCCAACCTTTGAGAACTGCCTTATTTCACCCATATAAATACAGGCCTTGGGGACGGTTGTAGGGACTTACACTTTTGGAGCAAAGTTATGCTGGTGGATTGTTTACAGAAGTCTTTGGAGCAGTGAAACTCAGAATCCTTTGGTGACAGAGGAGTCCTTGTCTCAGATGTTTGGTTGTACTCTGAACTTTCTCATTATTGATAATAAAGAGATTACTTCTTCCACATGTGTCTTATATATCTTGGTTTGATAATTGTTTATGCTTCAGTATTTCATATTTGAATTATCTAACCTGCTAACATATATATATGAATCATACTATATCTGGAAGATTGTTTCTGAACAGGTGAAAGAAGAGTGAGCCTTGAAGACTTTGGAGGTGGAGCAGATCGGAAGAGGACTAGCAAGGATCGAACGTCGTTAAACAAGTAAGTTCCTTTAATCCTCCTATTTCCTATTCTGCACTTTAGAATTCAATTGTCTGCAAGTGTTTGAGTATGTTGGTAATCCCCGACCTACAATTATTAGGTGCATAATCCCTTACAACACTGATTCCATTTCAGTCTTTAAATCCTTTATAGTCTGTATGAGCTCTGAAGAATGAGTAGTCATCTCTTCTAACACATGCTCTTTAAACATCTGTCTTGTCTCAGTGTTTAGAGACTCCTCCTCAGCATATCCTCCTAACTTCTCCATACCTGTCTGTTATATTCATAAAAGAAATTTTCTGCTTTTCACAAAAAAAAATATACACATTAGTACATTATTTTTTTTTACTATTCTCTGGAAACTAGTTGAGACACATCATGGCCTAGTGTTTGAACCATGCTCTGATACCACATGTTAGAACCCCAAAAATTTCAAAAAATTTAAAATTTTTAAATAGCATAAATACTAAAAAATGCAGTCTTTAACTGTTTGATTAGTTTGATGTTAATAGAGTTGTAACTGAATGATCTCTTGCTTAACTTTAAAGAATAGTTTCTTTTCAGTTACTGATTGTTTTTTTTCTTTTTCTGTTTGCGACACAAGGTGGGTTTGTCATGAAGGACTGGGCTTACTTAGCTTTCGAGCTAATGCAACGGTTTTCTTCTATTACAGGTAAACAGGTAAGATGTACGGATCGCAGTTAACAAGTCTCGAAAGTTTACAATTCGATTTGCTGTATAAAATTTATTTAGTGGAAGAACATACATGCTAGACAGAATTACCATGCTTCTAAAGGTACAACTTTTACTAAGTTTCCTTTGAGACTTATTGCTAGAGAAATTAGAGTTCTATACATAGAGATGGCGGTTAACTTTTCTATACAGAAATGTAGGGTTTAACAAGTCTACAGAGTACAAAACCATTTAATGTTCATACTGAAGGTAAATGTAAGAATGTAATATTATTTCTTTACTTAACAGCTAGCATGGTAGAAAATCACAACATCAAATGTTTACTTCTATTATTCATAGTTACTGTAACATGTCATATTTAGATTGCATCCTAAACAGATTTTCAACTGCAGTTGTAAATGATAAAATATTACAAGTATTGATTTATACTTTTCTTACTTTGAGCATTTACAAGTTTAATGTTTGACACAAGTCTTCCCTTCATAAATTTAGGTTTTTACATTGCCTTGGAATACTACTCTATTTCCAATATCGACATTTGGATAGAAACCAAAACGCCTTTAGGATCAGTCCTAGACTTATCATATTTAACCCCTTAATGAATTGTCAAGACTATACTATCAAGCAAAGAAGGTTAAACATAATCAAGCTACCTATCATACATTAACTTATAAAATCTTTGATAAATTTGAGCTTAGAAAGTGTCAAAAGTCTAATTGTCACCACCAGGATTCTAAGAGTATTAAAAAGGTTACTAATCTATTAACAAGTAGCAATGATAAGGACTAGAG
>LPNX011110203.1:708494-816598 GCA_001517045.1 Pseudotsuga menziesii | reverse complement strand
TATATATATGAGACTAATAAGGAGCAATCTCTATTGTGCAAGGTTTTATAAACATCAAAATAATGTTGTGTGGTTGATATCATAACGCAGGGATACTATGGTGTAATGCTCCTTATGGGACCTCCACGCGATGATTTGGTTGTGAAACAATCAACGAAGATATGGTCGTGGAACTTTAGAAATGATAACCACTGCATGAAAATTATTAGAGTACTACGTGGTCACTCCTCAGCTATGCATTGGCGTTATAAAACTATTGAATCAACCCTAATTTTCCATTTCTCCTTTGCCTTCAGGCCTTTGACCGCTCTGCAAACCCTCCTGGTTCGTTTTTGCTGTTGCGTTGTCTACTGTCGGTCCTCCTGCTGCTCCAGCTCTTCGTGAGCTCAGCTACTGCACTGAGTGGGGAGGTTATGGTGTTGAAAAACTTACTGTTTGTCTCTGCGATACCTCTATTGTTTATCTTGGCTCTGGTCTGTGACAGTCTTTATCCTTTTCTGTTTCCACGAGAGTGATTCTTCCTTCAGTGTAGCATGGCTTGTGCTGTCTGCTAGCTGTGTGTTATTTACTAGGATAAAATGATGTAGCTGTAGGGTTTTACCCCATCCATCAATTTGCTGGGGTTTCTTTTACTGTCAATGGTGGAGAGTGTTATCAATGTTGTTCCTTTGCCGTCGACTTGCAGGTTCACTGCCTAGGCTGGTCACGGAATCACTGTGTGGGTTTATCCACTGCCAAGGTAAATAAATATATTCGTTTTCTTCAATGTTATGGCTAAAAAAATGTTAATACATTTCTTTGCAAAAATAGAGTAACTAACAGTCGGCTCTGAATATGGTTTTGCAGATACACCTTTTACTTTCCTCTGCATATAAAAGAAATGAAGGTTACGGCAACACGGGCCATGGTAAGCCCAGGTCTCTCCATGGCTTGTCCACTTTGTTTGAATCCTTAAGGGATTGTGATGGGTTGGTCATTACAGCCCTTCCTAACCTTCGTGGTTTCTGGTTATTTGTTTGATGATATGAAATCGTGGGTTAGTACCCTAGCTCTCAAGCAGAGCTTTCTGGCTTCGACTGTGTGTGTAAAAACTCGCTTGTAATTATTAATGTGTTTATATACTGGACAGGCTGTAAGCCTTCGTATAAATTTTTGTTACTGCCGTGAGTAATACTACTGCACTGGCTTTTATTTGCAGTCAATATATTTGTGTATTTTGTAAAGATTAGGGTGTTTACCCTGGGTTATTATACCTGTAAATGGTTACTGCAATCTTCTCCTTCTTTACTTGCTTATGCTAAAGAAGTTTTTGAATGCCTATTAAGTTTAATTTTTTTATTCTTATAAACATAACTATGAGTAAGAATGCTGTTAGTTTTATCATTAGTTAATTTACTTGTAAATAAAATGGATTTTATAGGGTTTAACCCTAAATTGTAATGAAGGATAATAATACTGTTCTTATTTCTTTTTAATGTAAAAAGAAAATTAAGTTAAGAAAGCGACTGTAATCATTAGGGTTACTGATTAAGTTTAAAACAATTAAGCTCGACTGCCGAGCATCCTGTACTTCTGTCTTTTCTTCCTGCACAGATAAACATTTTATTTGTTTACTGAAAAATTAAATGTTATTATCTAGTTTATAATTTAATCTTCTTATTAATAAGAAAATTGTAAATGATATACTATTTATACTCTGATAATAATATAGGGTTTATATCCCTCTTTCAATTTATCTTGGCATTGTCAGTAAATTTGTACTTATAACTCAGTTATTTAAGTAGTTCCTAGATACAGCATAAAAATGTTTTAAGTTTTACTTACAGAAAACAATAATACTTCTTATATTAATAAAAATGATATTCTTGTTTTACATAAATAAATTATTATTATAATCGCTATATTAACCTTCTGTGAGTACTATATTTTCTATATTAAAGTTCTTAGTTTATTTCCACCAGTTGGTTGAAAATATTACTTACTGATTAATTTAGATATAATTTATACCATATTGTCTATTTTCGTTTATAATTCAATTATTTTCTTAATTATGATAGTTATTTATATATGTTCATTGTTTAGTTTATCTCTATCTATAATTATCTTATAAGCATACTTATTAATATTGTTCAGAATATTTACTTATTTTGTTTTAATTTATTTTTAACAGAAAGATTTATTCTATTTTAAAATCCTATTACCAGTTCTGGTATTTAAACTAGACGGTATAATTATACTTATTCTGAAAGGAAATACTGTATAGTAAAACAGTAAATAACCTAGTCTAAAATCTACTCCTCTGTCTAAACTTTCCAATAATAGAATTACTGAAAAACAAAATATAGTACCAGGAAATGGTTTTAGAATTGAAGGAAAATAAACTTATAAATTTGTGGAACTCTTGTAGTTACTGAAAGTAACTAAATAAGAAGCTCGGTTCAGAAGGATACTACTTCCCAATACCGAGATACTGTGCTGGAGTACGGTCTGGTGAACCCAGATGTGGAAAAACACATTAATTCTTTTATTTCATTAAAAGATTAACTACTAATAACCTAATATATTCACATTACTAACTAGCTAACTTTTCTGTCACATAAATTAAACATATCATTCATCCATTCGTACTCATTAAAACATAAATAGATAAGTGACAGAACCTGTTTAAGCTGTGGACAACAACAACAATGGGAGGCCGTTCCTCCCTACCAACTCTTGGAGAGCGCTCAGACAGCGGCTTCTCAGGACCCCTGAGCTTATTCTGGTCTCCCTGGCTGGAACTAGGTGCAGCAAAGTCAGATACCAGTCTTCAAACTTAGTATTAACTCAGAACTCTTCAGTAAACTCTCACAGCTACCAAGCTGTAATAAAACAAGTAACTGCAACAATCCTTTCCCACAACTTCCTTACTGTTTTTCCCTCTTTCCTCAATGGATTTCCTGAATAACATTCACTTGAATGAATTCTCTCTAGAAAATCTGAGCAGCCTCAGCTCTCTTCATTGAGTACTTTTAAAAGATTGCCTAGGTCTTTTTTGGGTTAACTGTCATGTAATGAGCCACCTGCTCTGATCCCACTTTCTTGGGGGATCATGACCCCAAATGTAGGGAAGTTGCCACCTGCAACTTAGGAAGTGTTTGAGGATGCTGCCACTTGTCTTTTTCCTTCCACCTAGTTCCATCCACTAGTTTGACCAGTAACCTCTTTTTAACAGCTCTCCCATGCTGTTGTCTCCACAATTTATTTATTAATAATAAAAATATTCTGAATTACATTCCAAGTCTGTTGACTCTGCTGAGTCATCAATTCCTACTTAGCATAAATTTAACATAATGTCTCAGGAATATAATTAAAACAATTTACATAATTTTACAAAATTGGGGTATGTGACATGATGTTTCAATGCCATAATAATTAAAACATAAAAAAATGGAATACGACATGGTTTTGAAACCATAATCATTAATGATGCATTGGAATGCTTTAGGTATGAGAAGGATTTTTCACTCCAGCAAGCAATTTTAAAATTTTCATTGGAGACTCGATCTTGTAGCTTGCTTAGTTTATTGAAGGCCTCTTTGGTGGATCTCATATGCTTGAGTGCAGTGGTTCTGTAGATTTATCTGGAGGTTTCCCAGGATACTCATGTGTTGGTTTTTATAGGGGAAGAAGCAGAGAAACCGAGAATACCTCTAGACCTCGCCTTTGCTTTCATTTACTGCTTGTTCTGGTGTTTGGTGGTATGTTCTCTGCGTGCTAGTTTGATATAGCTCCTTTTTGAAGGTTTTTTTCATGAATGGCGAATTGTTCTCTTTGAGACAGTTAGTATGATATGGAATTGCTATCATGTGAGTCTCTTTTTCTTTGTGTTGGGTGGCTGTTCTTGGCCATCGTTTCTCTGTATTTCTTTGGTGGCTATTGGTGAGATCTCTTTTTCAGCTCTGTGGGCTCGCATATGCAGGTATTTCTTGTTTGTTTACTTTTCTTGTTTGGCTAGCTGAACCTTCTATTCAATGGATGCTTCTGGGGTCCTTCCTCCTCCTCTTCCACCTGAATTAGAAGCATTCCAACATCCGGTTTCTTCCTATGGTAATAGGAAAGGTGTCCCATCACAAAGATTTGTGCGAAAGGTGGACATCCCCTTTGTTGAGGTGCCTGCAGATTGGATCTGCAGATCGGCTTTAAATCTTGTTGAGTGTGGGCTAATTGGATAATTTACTAGCCTCTGGCCTTCTCCTAAGGCTATCGATGGTTGGGTCCAAAGAAAATGGAGGCCATTAGTAACCAAAGACCTTCAAAACCACTTTGTTGGTAGAGGTTACTACGTCTTTGTGTTTGACTCAGCTGAAGACCATGACCTCATATTCCGAAATGGTCCATCCTTCATGGGCCCTTAAGGTATCTATCTAAACAAGTGGTCCCTGGATTTTGATCCTAACCAAGATGTTCCATCTGCAGTTCCTGTTTGGGTAAGACTACCTCAGTTACCCTTACACGGCTGGAACTCAAAATCCCTGGAATCCATCGGGAACAAGCTTGGTAAATACATAGACAGGGAAGAACAGAAAGACCAATATTCATGTGCCATAATATTTGTTGAAGTTGATTTGGAGATTGGGAGGAAATCAAGCTAACAGTAGCCTGAATGGTCTTACATCCAGGAGTTGGATTACAAGCAAATTCCTTTCAAGTGTCAGTTCTTCCATGGTTATGGTCACTTTTCCCACAACTACAAGAAAAAATCAGCAGAGGAGCTTGAAATGAGAAAGATGGACAATTCACTCAAGTTCAGAAATCAGGAAATATGAATCAGAATGCTAGAAAGAAAGGTAAAGTAGGAAGTAATTTGAAAGGAGACTTTGTTGCTAGGAAGAACGATGTAGAAAATCCCATATGCTCCAATCATTTTTTAGTCTTAAGCCCTCCTAAAGTCCCTATTCTTGAAGAAGGGGAGATGCAACAACTTGAAGAGTAGGATGTTTTCCTGGCAATTAATTCTAGAGCTATGGTTCAAGCTGGAGAAGTTATCTCAGACCTACCTAGTGTTGGTGAATCAATGCAGGAAGACTATTATCTAATCACAGATAATATTTCTCCCTCTTATGCAGCCATAACTAAAAAGAAGTTGGTTGATAGCTATGGCTCCTCCGATGAAGACTCCATTGGAAAAATATAAAAAAAGGATGGCAAAAAGTCTAAAAAGGAGGCTCGAGAAGATGAGGCTGATAGGCTAAAAATGCAGGGCAGTCAGTCCACCATTGAAATTTCGTTTGGTAGAAGTAAGAGGACTCAGCCCATCAAGGGAGCCTCTACTCCCTCCCTATCAGGTAAATAATGAATACCATCTCTTGGAACTGCAGGGGGCTGGTGAACCTATCTAAAGTAGAAGCAGTAAAGGACTTATTGAAAATGTCTCCCTTTGACCTTCTCCTAATCTAAGAGACTAAGATTGAGGAGAAAGATTTAATCCTGTTAAGTAAAACCAAATGGAATTTGAATGTTGGAAAAGATGTTAGTGCGAGAGGCACATTTGGGGGTCTTGCAACTCTTTGGAGCGCTAAAAAATATCATCTAAATTGCTGGTTTGCCACCCAACAGTGGATATTCACTGATCTTTATCATATATCCAGTAATATTTCCTTGGCTTTGTTTAACCTTTATGTTCCAGTCACTTTAAATGAAAAAAAAATGTTGGAAAACACTGTCAGTCTTCATAGAATCCAATTATCCTGCAAATATAATAATTGCAGGTGATCTCAATATCTCTCTAACTCAGAATGAGAAAAAAGGAGGCGTTATTGGTAAGGATCATTTCCAAGAAATGGTGGAGGAGCTGATTCAAGTATGTGAGATGACTGACATTAAACCCAAAAAGGGACGATTCACCTTGTCAAATAACATAGTGGGATCAACCAATATTGCAGCTCGTTTGGACCGGTTTCTTGTCCATAGTTCTTTGATGGACGAGAATTTCATTATTACCTCAAATATTTTGATTAAGTTCTCTTCTGACCACCATCCAATATCCTTGAATTTTGAAAAAAAGAAGGATCTTGGCCCAATATCATTCCGCTTCAGTCCCCTCTGGACCGAGCATGAAGAATTTTGGGATATTTTGAACCAAGCTTGGTTTTAATACATGCTTGGATCCCCCTATTTCATTTGGGAACATAAATTAAAGAAAAACTAAATTTTCTCAGAAAGATTGGGCAAAAAAATCACTTAATACTCCTATCAACAACAGGGTAGAGAGAGTGTGTGAGCTATTTGAGATCCAATTGGGTATGGAAGAATGTGTGATCACAAAATCATAGCTAGTATTGGAACATTTTGCTTAATCTAAAATGACTCTTTCTTTCTGTCAGGAGGAGGAATATCTTTGAAGAAAATCTAGAAGTATCTGGTTGCTAGCAGGGGATAAAAATACAACCTATTTCCATCATCGATGCAGAGCAAGGTTTTCTAGAAATCACATTTTTGAAATTTCCACTGGGGATGGTGAAACTATTAAAGGTCAAGACCTATTAAAATAGATTGTAAGCACTCATTTTCAGCTTTTGTTTCAGGAAGATGGCCTATCTGATGGTGATGTGCTTGCTGAATTTATGGAGAATATTCCTTCTCTTGTCAGTTCATAGGATAATTATGATTTAATGAAACCCTTCACCGAACAAGAAACTTTGTATGTCATTTGGGCTATGGAGCCAGATAAGTCCCCTAGGCCAGATGGCTTCTCTGTCCATTTCTATAGAGTTTGGAACATCATCAAACTAGATCTGATTCACATGGTGTTAGGTTTCCAAAAAAAAGGCTAAATTGGGTGGGTGCATCGACTCTACATTTCTTGCTCTTATTCTTAAGGAAGTCAACCCTTCTTCCTTTTACATATTCCGCCCTATTTCGTTGTGCAATGCCTCTTACAAGATCATAACCAAACTTCTTGCCAACAGATTCAAGCTTCTGTTAGGTAAGTTGATCTCTCCTCTCCAGGGGGGTTTTGTAAAAGGAAGACATTTAGTTGAAAATTTTATTCAAGTCCAAGAATCCCCCCACTCCAGTTTCCAAAGGAAGGAGAAGGGAATGATAATCAAGTTGGATATGAAGAATGAATTTGACCGAGTAAAGCTCCCCTTTCTCTATCAAGTCCTTCTTTCCTTTGGTTTTAGTCTGAAGTTTGTGAATTTGATCAAAGCTTGCATTGAAAGACCTTGGATTGTGCCTCTTTTCAATGGCATGCCAACATACTTTTTCTGAGATACAAGAGGACTACGCCAAGGATGCCTGATGTCACCCTTTTTATACATCTTGATGGCTAAAACTCTTAGCAGAAAACTTTCAGTTGAAAAGGACAGTGGTCACATTCTGGGTATGAAGATAGCCAGGGGTGTGGTCCCTTTCAACCATGCTCTTTTTGTGGATGACTCTCTCTTTCTTAGATGGGCCTCAATGTAGATTACTCGTGCCTTTAAGGAAATTCTTCAAAATTTTTGTCTTGTTTTAGGAGCCTTGATCAATCAAAAGAAAAGTGCGGTTTATGGCTGGAATGTAGAAGAGTCAGCAATTCTTCAAATTGCAAACTCCTTGGGTTTCCCTGGATTTGATAAATGGGAGAATATCAAATATCTGGGGTTTCCTTTAATTATTGGGTTAATCCCTCCTCTCTGGCTCGAAGTTATAGCTAAGTTAAAAGTCAAAATTGCTTCATGGTGAGGCTAGTGGTTAACCAAGGATGGAAAAATGGTTATGATAAAGTCATTTCTTTCAGCTCTCCCCATCTTCCAATCCTCTTGCTGCTAGCCCCTAAGTCTATTTTGTCTCATATTTCTAAGATTTTATGAAATTTTATTTGGAATGGGGGTAAAGGAAACCAGAATAAGATGCATCTGGTAAGATGGGATATCATTAAAAGACCTATTTCTGAAGGTGGACTTCAAATCTGAGACCCTAATTTGGCTCATTTGGAAATGGGTGACAAACTCATTTGGAAACTCTATGTGGACAAAAATGACCCTGTAAGTAAGATCTTTAGGATGAAATATCTAAAGGGTGGTTCAGTAATAAGTTTAAATTCCTCTAGCACTCCTACAAGAATAATGATATGGAACTCTTGCAGAAAAGGTATTGATATATTCAACCATCAGCTCTATAGAATCCCTGGAAATGGGAAAGAGGATTCTTCTCTGGGAGGATAAAATCTCAGGAAATACTCCACTCTCCTCTGTCACCTTGTTATAAGAATTGAAGAACTAGTTAACCAGGAAAGTCATGCTTCATTTGGCCTACATCTACGCTTGGGACAGCTCTGGAAATTGGTCTGGTTGGGTTCTTCCTGCACTCCTTAACCATCTTAACCTTCAAAAATATCTGTTTTTTTCCTCTATTGTAGGTATTTCTCCAATACACCGTTCCAATAAAGATAAATGGGGATTGAGTAAGACTGGATTTTTCATTCCTACTAATGGATTCTTTGAAACTCAAGCTGTCCATTCCTCTTTTCTGACCCTTGTAAAATGGAAAATTGTTTGGTCCTCTCCCTTCCTTCCAAAGATAAACTTTTTTTCTTAGCTGCTTATGCATAACAAGGTTCTGTCTTGCGCAAATTTGATGAAACATGGGTTCAATGGACCATTTCATTGCTGCTTCCGTAAATCAGCCATAGAAACATAGGACCATCTTCTAATTGACTATGTTTTTGCTAAACTGGTGTGGGAGATTGTTCTCCATGGTTCCAATGTTTCTACCACAGGTCAGTCACCGGTCATCTCCTTTTTCCTTTCCTGGAACGATCAATGGCCTCATAAATCTGTTAAATCAGCCGACTGTGTTAATTTTTGTCATTCTATTCCTAAGTTTACATGGTGGAAGCTGTGGACAACTCGAATTAATTGGGTCTTTAATGAACAGGTAACAAACCCTCAATCCATGATAGTAAAACTTAAAAAACTAATTGTTGAATTTGCTGGATGGGTGAATTCAACTCTTCCTTATGCGATTTTATCTTGGTTGGGCTCCTCTTCAGCAGGTAAGAGGAATTTGATGTGTGTTAAACCTGTCAGCTACTCTCTTTGGCAGTATTGAAGCTCTTAAGTCTCTGTGGATGAGTTCTTAATCAACAACTATATTTTTTGATGGTGCATCTATGGGAAATCCTGGGATCTTAGGAGCTGGGGGTCTGGTTTTCTCACCAGATAATCTGATTTAATCCAGTTATAGTTGGGGTCTAGGAAACATGTCAAATAATCAGGTCGAATGTTACATCCTCCTCATGGCATGCCATATTTCCAAGGAGAAAGGATTCAAGGCAATTCAAATTTTCAACGATTCTGAGTTGTTGATCAAAGCTCTAAATTCAACAGATCTTCTCAACAATTTTGTTTTGAATTCAATATTGCAGAGAATCCAGAATGTTTTGAAGGATTTTGATAGGGTCGAATCTTTTCATGTTCTTCGGGATCTAAATCCTCTTGCATATTATTTGGCTAACAAATCATGCTTGTTGGCTCAAGGGTCCCTTTGCATCATCGAATAATCCATCTATTTTCATCCAATTTTGTAATTTGTTTCTCAATAAGTTGTATTTTGCTGAATTTAGGATTTTCATTATTTTGTAAGAATCTATACATAGTCATCCTTTCTTGAAGTATTTTTTTTGACTGTGTAATTGGCTATTTGACACTTGTCAAAGCATACTAGTATTCCTTCTTAATAAAAAAAAAAATACTACTTGTTTTGGTTAAAAAAAAACCATAATCATTAATTAATTATTTAATTGTGCCAACCTATTCACTGATTTAATTTGCCTCTCTAAAACAAATGGAATGTTACATTGGGTTTTAAATGGAAAGGAAAATTATTTAATATCTTAAGCCTTAAAATCCACCATATTTATGAGTGGGCCTAGTGTACAGCATGAGTGGCCTAATGGTTAAGAGCATGTGTTTCTTCTTAGGAGTTCACAGGTTCAAATCAAGGGGGCGGGGGGGTAGTGTATGTACACATCTGTATACTTTAGCAGTTAAATAACTATGTAGAGAGGGATCCCTTGTCCCATAAACAAGGGGTTCTCATACACCAAATTGGTGTCTTGCTTGGTGGTGACCTTAAAAATAGATTATTATTATTATTATTATTATTATTATTCCACTTTAGACACATTTGAATATTTCGTAGACTATTATTACCTTTCTATGTCACAGTTTCCACTCAATTTTTAAACCAATTTAAAAATATGATATTGGTTTTTATGTCATATAAAATGTATTTTTACTTTTATGTGATTTAAAAATTTTGTTTGGATTTTTGTTGGAGTCATTATCCAACCCACATACCTATTTGGTAAATTTTGACCTAATTAACCACTATCCTAATTTTATTGACTCGAATGGAATCATCATCAGCACACCATGAAATCAGCATGAGAACACCCATGCCCTCCTTCAATCAGGGAGTCCAACTAAGCCTTCTCCTTCAATCAGAGAGGCTAACTAGGATTCCTCCTTCAATCAGGGAGCAATTCTGAGGTGATCTAACTGTCATAAGTGCACCAATGAGTTAACTGAATGTTGTTTCACCTCACAATCAGTTAAGATGAGTTGTAAAGGAGCCTCCCTCATGTCATTTTCTATTTTGGGATAATTTGGGTGAACTGGAGTGAGTTAATGCACCTCCAACAACTTCTGATGACAAGTATCAGTTCAGTTCACTTCATCGAAACTGACTGGAGTTAGTGATGTGTTAGCACATACTGATTGACATGCAGTGACATGTACTTAAGTTACATTAAGTTATACTCAGTCATTTATTGCACTCTGATCTAGTTAGGACTTAGTTAGAGTCAATCATGGCTATATTAGTGGTTAACTGGTGTGTTCAGTGTGGCTAATAGACAGTTAAGCTATATCCATCCATTCAATTCGAATGACTTCTAGTGAACTCGAACTGTCTCCATTCATGCAAGTTTGCATGACATTGTATTATTTATTTTCATTCCTATTTTGATAATATACTACTGCAACCTCCTATTGTAGTACCGTTATGTCATTTCATGCCTAAATTGTCTTGAATCTCTTGTAAGTCTATGCTTTGTCTCAATATTACTGTGATAGAATTTAATACAGTATCAGAGCCACGGTGGGATGAAGCTCTTTCTTCAAGAAAACATGATTTTTGACATATCTAGCATCCAAAATTGAGCAAAAAGCTAAAAAATTCCAGCACTGCACCAGAACCCGAAGGTTTACCACATAATTCATAAGCAAAGGAATTGTTGATCAAGATTTCTTGATCAATTAATATGGGTGTGATGTAAACCTGAAATGTGCAGGTTGTTCGACCTTATAGTGCCCCTTTTTTGTTGATTTCAGGTTTTTATAGGTCCTTCACTGCATTCGCTACCTCAAATTCATGGCTTCTACTCTGTATCCTCTTACTCCTTTCAAATACTACCAATGGAAGGAGGACATGTAGATTCAACTCCGTTCAAAAGGGATCTACCAGGTCACAATGAACACAGAAAGAAAGCCTAATGCTACTGCGAAGAAGATAAAATACTGGAATAAGCTGGATGAAGCTTATGGTTTCTTGTGTCTGTCTATTTCCAAAGATCTTCTTTTCCACATCACGGGATTGAAGACTTCGAAGGATATTTTGGATCAACTTGCTTCCATGTTTGATAAACAAGATGATATATGGATCTATCAACTAGAGAATGAGTTGATTTCTTTGAATCTAGGCAGCTACAAAACTATGAATTATTTTTTCACAAAATTCAAGCACTTGGTGTTCTAGTTAAAGCAGTGCAAGGTTGATAAGGATGATGATCAGCTCACCCTAGCTATCCTCTCAAAACTTGGTCTAAATTATTCAGTATTTGTTTCCACATTCCATATAGGGAAGCTAACAATCCCAAATTGGAAAATTCTTTCTCTTGATGCCTTCATCAAGGCCCTCATAAACGAGCATTATAAGATTGTATAGATGGGGATCATCAAATCCTCAAAAGATCAAGCACTATTTTCTTCGGGCCCAAAATATTCAAATGGTAAAGGAAATAAGAAGAATAAAAAGGAGAAATTTGATGCTCCAAAGCCTAAATAAAAGAACCAGTAGCAAGAAGAGCCTTTCGAAACAAAGAGACACAAGAACAAAGGAAACCAAGGCAAAGAGAAAGTCAAGTGTTCATATTATGGGAAGGGATTTCACCCTAAGCATGCCTGCATGAAGAAGGATGTTGATGAGATGACTTCTCTCCTCGAGAGAAACAATATCAATCTTCCAGAGAGTGTTCGGAAGAGAGATAATTAAGATCGGGATACCCATCAAGAAAGAGGACATGCTCTCATGGAAAGCACCTCCAAGACCAAATCTCTACTCATAGAATATGGAGATTTGAATCACATGATGGAAATTAGAGATTCCTTCTCATCCCTAGACACCGAAAAAAGTATTCCCATCCATATGGGAGATGATTCTCAGATCATTTCAAAAGGTAAAGGTACTGTAAAGCTTGAACATGGCAATTTTTTTGATGTTCTGTATGTACCATCGTTGGCCTCCAATATTTTGAGTGTATATCAAATGAATCATACCGGAGTTCCCAATAGAGTTACTTTCAGCCTGAATGATGTTGAAATCACTGAGATTGCATCCAGGAAACTTGTTGCAACAGGCATAGAAAACCATCATGCTAAAGCCTATGAGGTTTCCCAGTTTCTTGTAGATGCAAAGACCACCGCTCTTCTGACTCATGGGAATGAGGTCAGTAGACTATGGAATGAGATATTTGGTCATTTGAACTTCAAATACTTGCATCAAATTCAGAAAAATTCCATGGTTGAAGGCCTTCCAGCCATCAAAACTTCCAGTGGAATTTGAAAAGGTTGTATTGTCGACAAACACCCTGACCACAAGTTTGATGGGGGAAAGGCAAGCCGCAAAAAGAGTATTTTGGGGCTGCTTAATTTTGGTATCAGCAAACCCATGCATACTACATCCATGAGTGGTTCACAATATGTACTTACCTTCATTGATTATTTCTCCAGATACACTTGGGTTTTCTTTCTAAAGAAAAAAAATGAAGTTTTGGAAAGATTCACCGAGTTCAAAGAACTGGTTAAGAATGCCTTTGGGAGAAATATACAATCTCTCAGATATGATAATGGAGGGGAGTATATTAGTTATGAATTTTTGTAAATATGTGCTGACAGTGTGATCCAAATCCAACACTTTGTTCCTTACACACCACAACAAAATGGTGTTGCGGAAAGGAAAAATCGGGCCCTCAAAGAGATGACTACCTGCATGTTGGAAGCCAAAGTTTTAGCTTCTAACCTATGGGCTAAGGAAATTAATGTTGATACAAAAATTTAGAACAGAGTACCTCACTCTTATATGAAAGGAAAGACTCCTTTCGAATCCTATTTTGGACACAAGCCGGATGTGTCAAATTTCAAGGTTTTTGGGTCCACTACATGGGCTCGAATTCCGCATGACAAGGGGAAATATTTCCAGAAGTATTGAAAAATTGTTCATTGGATATCCAAAATAATCTAAGGGATTCAAACTTTTTAATATCAGAACCAAAAAAAATTTAATTGAAAGAGGTGCCCGATTTGAAGAACCTCTCCAAGAGGTAGAACTAGTTGAAGAAAATCCTTCTGAAATTCCCTTTTGTTATGCTGATCATTTGGGTGATGAAAGTGGGAGTGAAGGATATGATTTTGCATATCTGATATCTGATATCAGTGAGAAAAACATATCAGTTTCAGAATCATATTTTGAGATTCCAAATCATCTCACAACTTGGGCCAAAAAGACACTCTCCTCCGGCGGGCAAAACATTGGAAATCTTGCTGATCCAAGAAGAACCCGGTTCTAATTTTCAAAGAGCAGGTATTTATCTCTCTTGTCATGATTCATTTCTATTTGAGACCTGTCATTTAATTATTGGGTCAGATCCTAATTCCTACTACCATTCTCAAAAATATCCGAGATGGAAAGCTTCTATGGACAAAGAGTTTAATTCTCTTCGAAAAAATGCTACTTGGGAACTAGTTTCTCTTCCACTTGGGAGGAAATTAGTTCAATGAAAGCGGGTGTTTCAAAAAAAGGTTGGTGCTGATGGAACAAAATCAAAGTAAAATTTAAGGCTAGTTTCAAAAGGGTTCTCCCAGGTCCAAGGAGTGGACTATCATGAGACCTTTGCATCGGTGGCAAAGATGGACTCGATCAGGCTAGTTTTGGGCATCGCCGCATCCAAGCACTGGGAGGTGCATCACATGGATGTAAAGAGTGATTTTATTCATGGAGACCTGAATGAGGAAACATACATTAAGAATACCAAAGGGTATACATCAGATCCTTCTTTGGTATGTAAGTTGCAGAAGTCATTATATGGGTTGAAACATGCCCTAAGATCATGGTATGCCAAGATGGATGCCATTCTGATTTCACAAAACTTCCAGAGATGCAAATATGATCCTAATGTATATTTGCAGAAGTATGGTGGTAATATTATTATCATATTATTATATGTTAATTATATTTTGATAACAGTAAGCACACTTCCTTCAATTGCTTTAATAAAAACTACTCTTCATGATGCATTTGAGATGAGCAATTTGGGGCTCCTGAAGCAATTTCTGGGGCTTGAAATATCACAAGATTTTGATGAGATAATGGTAAATTAGTAAAAATATATTGAAGACATGTTAATTAAGTTTAGCATGGCTGATTGAAATGCTGCACCATTTCCTTTCCTCTCAAGGATCAACCTTGAATAGGAAAATTCCACTCCACGCATGGATTGCACTATTTACCGCCAACTGATCGGAAGCTTGCTATACTTGACGCATTCATAGCCTAATATTTGTTATGTCATGAATGCTGTATCAATATACATGCAGCAGCCTCATGAGATCCATTGGAAGGAAGCCAAGAGGATCCTTCAGTACATTCAGGGCACAATATCCTACGACTCGTAAGTTTCTGTGGTTAGGTAGATTAGTGGTGAGGTTTTCTGGAGAATACGCAGTGGCCATTGTTTGAATGATGATGTTTTGATTGTGAATCAGGAACCATCATCAAGAAAAAAAGTTGATGATGGTTCTTGATGCGGAATAGAACATTGACATTCAAACAATGGCCACTGTGGATTCTTCGGAAAACCTTACCACTAATATCCTACGACATTCACTATGCTGCAGATTGTGGGCTAGAGTTGGTTGGTTATACAGATTTAGATTGTGCAGGGGATTCCATAGATCGAAAGTCCACTTTTGGGTATGTATTTATTTTTGGTGGTGGCCCCATTTTTGGTCTAGCGAAAAGCAGGTTGCCATTGCATTGTCTTCAGCAGAGGCTGAGTACAAGGGAGCAGTGAATGCTTGCATCCAAGCTATTTGGTTACAAGGCATTATTTCAGAGTTTGATATTGGTAGTGATTTATACAAAGTCATATTTTGTGACAACCAAAGTGCTATCAATATCTCCACACATCCAGTTCAGCGACAGAGGACCAAACATGTTGAGATACCCATGCACTACATCAAGGAGTTGGTGCATGACAAGACCATATTTCTGCAATACTACCCCACATATGAGCAAATTACAGATATCTTCACCAAGAAATTTACTGAGAAAAAGTTCACTTACCTTCATTCACTATTGGGGGTGAGTTCATGAGGGTGATCAGTTACTTCTTCAGTGTTCAAGTTGAGGAGGGGGGGGGGGGGGTTCCCACTGGGTTTTCCCTCTTTCTTCACTTAGCATTTTAGAGTTACTTTATTGTATAGGGTGACCTATGGCCTTTGTTGTTGGGGCCCTAGCATTTTATGCATTTATTTTACACCTCCTGAGTATAGCTTAAGGGGGCGTGTTGGAGTCATTATCCAACCCACACACCTATTTGGTTAAGTTTGGCCTAATCAACCATTATCCTAAGTTTATTGACTCGAATGGCATCATCATCAGCACACCATGACATCGGCATGAGCACACCCATGCCCTCCTTCAATCAAGGAGGCCAACTAAGCCTTCTCCTTCAATTAGGGAGGCTAACTAGGATTCCTCCTTCAATCAAGGGTCAATTCTGGGGTGATCTGAGTGTCATAAGTGCACCAATAAGTTAAATGAATGTTGTTTCACCTAAAAATCAGTTAATATGAGTTGTAAAGGTACCTCCCTCATGTCATTTTCTATTTTGGGATGATTTGGGCAAACTAGAGTGATTTAATGCGCCTCCAACAACTTCTGATGACCAGTATCAGTTCAGTTCACTTCATCAGAGCTTACTGGATTTAGTGATGCGCTACCACCTACTGATTGACATGCAGGGACATGTAATTGAGTTACATTCAGTTAGAATCAGTCATTTATTGCACTCTGATTCAGTTAGGACTCAGTTAGAGTCAATCATGGCTAGATTAGTGGTTAACTGGTGTGTTCAATGTGGCTAACAGACAGTTAAGCTACAACCATCCATTCAATTCGAATGACCTCTAGTGAATTCGAATTGTCTCCATTCATGCAATTTTGCATCACATTGTATTATTGATTTTCATTCCTATTTTGATAATATACTACTGCAACCTCCTATTGTAGTACAGTTATGTCATTTCATGCCTAAATTATCTTGAATCTCTTGTAAGTCTATGCTTTGTCTCAAGATTGTTGTGACACAATTTAATACTTTTATGCAAAACACACATAGATTAATATATAACATATTCATTGGTTTTATATGCAGGTATAATCACACATAGGATTGAATGGATTGACTATTATTCCATGAAGGTTTTAATACAACGAAGAAAATGATTCATGTGAAGGAATCTGACACACGATTACCGATTGGTTTGATTCGTTTTCTTAACTTTGTAACTAATTTTATCTAGATTAAGTGGATCCTATTTCTACTTTTAGAAATACCGTTGAGCTGCATTCAAGGAGATGGGCTCGACCTTAGCTATATATTTGTAAACTCCATATGTATTCAAGGGGGACTAGGAGGAAGCAATGCTATGCTACAAATTTTTTACTTAATGTGTTACTTTCTTTGTAAGATCCATTCCAGTACTCTGTTGATGTTTATGAATTGAAGAATTTCATTTTTTAATTCATAGTTTGCAGCTGGTGCGTTAACTCATAGGATCACAATGTATGCAGGAAAGGGCCCACCTACAGAGATTGTGAATCCATTTCTATTGATTCTACATTATTTTGCATTTTAATTTAGATTTAGACTTGCTTTTTTAAGCCCTAAATGTTGGGCACAGTTCTCCCTATAGTGTGGCACTTTACCCACTATATGGTTGTCTATTGCATATTATTGTAGGCTATGGTCTATTAGTTGTTATTGTACACCTTTTTCTCCTATAAATACGAAGGAGATATTATCATTTGGGTAATTATTGAATGGTGTCTTGTCTTGTGTATTCAGTACATTGTGTAAGGAGGTTCCTCCCTCAAAGATGATTGTGATTTATCTCTATTATTCATTATTAAGGAATGTATTTCTATATTCTTGTTTATTATGCTATTTTTATGTTATTTCTAGGACTTGGTTGCATAACATTTGGTATAAAAGTTCTTTCCTCGGGACTGGCTTATGCAAAATGAGTCATCTTGGAATTTTTGCTAAAAATTTTGTTTATGCAAGGATTTATAGATCTAGGTTAAAAACCCACTTCTAAAACATGCTGATATATCTCCAGCCTGGAATTCAAATCATGATCCATTACAATTTTGGAGATATTAACGAAGGAATTAGGGTTTTTGACTAGCCCAAAACCTAATCCAAAACAAATGTTATAGGGAAAAGATCATATATGAGGCATTCAAGATCCAAATTGATTTATACCTATTGAATCCAAAAGAAGACAGATCAAGGTATCTGTGGTGGAATTTTTTGGATCAGAAACAAAATATTGGATATGTGGAATACTGTACAAGTTTGTTCTTCTGGATAAGACAAAAGTATGAAGTTTTGAGAGATTTGAAATAACTATCTATTGGAAAATCCAAATTAGTTTAGACCTATTGTATTATAAATAGGACACATCAAGGTACCACAAGCCTAATTTTTATACTCAGAGAAGTCAAAATTCAAATTTTATCGCACTGACAAGTCGACTCTAAAACAATCTTCCAATTAGGGTTTGAAAAAGGTGTTATAGGGAAAAAGGTCATATCTGAGGCATTTGAGATCCAAATTGAGTGATACTTGTGCATCCAAAATAATATAGACAAAGGTATATGTGGTAATATTTTCTACTACAGAAACAAAATATTCGAGACATGGCATCGAGTACAACTTTTTTCTTTTGGATAAGCCAAAAATAAGAAGTTTTGAGATAATTGCAATAAATTTTATTGGGCCATCCAAATTAGGTCAGACCTGTGGCATAAAAAAGTGGACACATCAAGCTACAATATACCAAATATTTACACCCATAGGAGATGAAATTCGAATTTTACCTCAGTTTCAAGTCGGCCCTAAAAAATTCTTCCAATTAGAGTTTGAAAAAAGGTGTTCTAGGGAAAATTGTTATATCCAGAGCATCTAATATCCAAATTGAGTGAGACCCGCTGCATAAAAAAGAATACTGGCCATAGTATCTATGGTATATGTTTTAGAGTTAAATTCGAAATATTGTACACTTGGAATACCATAAAAGTTCACTATTACGGATAGGCAATAAATAATAAGTGTTGGGAGAATTGCAATATAGTTTTACTAGAGAATTGAGATTAGGTCAGACCCGTGGCATGATAAAGAGGACACATCAGGCCACCACAAGTTGAAGTTACAAGCCTATAGGAGATGAAATTTTAAATTTATCTCAGTCCAAGTCAGCCATAAAACAATATTCCAATCAAAGTTTGAAGAAGGAAAATCTATAGTTCAAGCAGTGGTAGATCGTATAGAGCACCGATAAGCAGTCTCTAAATACTGAAGATGCCCCAAAACATGATGAAACAACATGTAGGTGAACATCACAGACAAAGGATTTTTAAAGAAGGAAACATCATATGGGAACTTGAACAAATCATTGAAAGAAGGACCAAAAAACTATAGAATCAAGTTATTATTGAGTACCCCATCAAGTGGAAGAACTTACCAGCTACAGATTCGACATGGGAAGAGGACGTGTTCATACAAATGCATCCACAACCACCCAATAATTGAGGACAACACTTGTCTGAAGGGGAGGAGCATGCTAAGCCCTAAATGTTGGGCACAATTCCCCTGATAGTGTGACAATTTACCCCCTATATGGTGGTGTATTACATATTATTGATGTAGGGCCATGTCTATTAGTGGGTCCATTAGTTTTTATTGTACACCTTTGTATTTTTTATATAGGAATGAGATATTTTCATTTTAGTCAGCATTGTATCTTGTCTTGTCTTGTGTACCTAGTACATTATGTAAGTAGGTTCCTCCTTGGAAGATGATTTCTATTTATATTTCTTCTTCATTATTAATGCGTGGATTACTCTCTTCTTGTCTATTTATGCTATTTTTATGCTATTTTTGGGACTTGGTTGCATAACATTTGGTAACATGTTAAGCCCTAAATATTGGGCACATTCCCCCATATAGAGTGGCATATTATCCCCTATATTTTTGTGGAATACATATTATTGATGTTTTTTGGGTCTATTAACGGGTCCATTAACGAGTCTATTAGTTTTTATTGTGCATATTTATCTCCTATATATAGGAACTATATGTTTTCATTTTAGTAATCATTGTATCGTGCCTTGTCTTATGTACTCAATAGATTTTGTAAGGAGGTTCCTCCATCGAAGATGATTGCTATTTATATATGTAATTAATTATTAAGGCATGGATTAATCTCTTCTTGTCTATTTCTACTCTTTTTATTATATTTTTGGTACTTGGTTGCATAATGTTTGGTATTAGAGCTCTTTACTCGGGACTAGATTCTGCAAAACGAGTCACAGGGATGATTTTAAGGAACCATACTTATTTAAAAGTGTATAAACGTTGGCGAATATTACCAATTCTTAAAACGCAAACTATAAAATGATTGGCAATATTTTCCAAAAAATATTTTAATTTTCAAGGATATTATATCATTTATATAATAATTTGGCAATTTTTAGGGTGAAAAATTTTACCCCATCAAAATTGGGCAAAACGGGGCTTCAAAAAATGCAAAATGGCAAATTTTTTTCAGGAGAAAAACATGGAAAAATAGCCCACTGGGCTAAAATTCGCCCCTAAAATTATCCCTGACGAGTCATATTGGAATTTTCACTCCAAATTTTTTTCTTAAAGGATTCGGACATGGAGTTTAAAAACCCACTTCTAAAAAAATCCAAGGTATCTTCATTCCGAAATTCAGATCCTGATCCATTATAGTTATGAGATATTTTTGGAGGAATCTATGTTTTTTCACTAGTCCAAATCCTAGTCTAAAACTGATGTTCTGTGGAAGAAGGTAATATATGAGGCATCTGAGATCAAAACTAAATGATACCTATTGCATATGAAATAAGATGGACCAAATTATATGTGACAATATTTTTAGTTGTAGAAATTAAAAATTGGACACATGGCATACTGTACAAGTTCTCTCTTCTAGATAGGACAAAAATAAGAAGTTTTGGTAGATTTGCAATAACGTTTTATTGGCACATCCAAATTAGTTCATACATATAGAATTGGAAAGAGGACACATCAGGGTACCATAGGAGAACGTTTTAGACCCACAAGAGTCAAAATTCAAATTCTACCTCAGTTACAAGTCGGTCATAAAACAGTCTTCTAATTAGGGTTTGAAAAAGGTATGTCATTTTGAAATTGAATAGATTTGAGTAGAAGCATCTATTTGTGGTAAACCCTAGGGCGTGATATATATTTATTGATCGAAATGCCACCAAAAGTAAGTGAAAAAATTACACTCCACTAAAAACCCCAGGGGATTCATCCCAGACATACGATGAAATGGAAGACCTATCTTTAGAGTGTCAAGTTGGAAGATATGATTAAAGGAAATGTGAAAATGGATGACTTAGTTAAATTGGAAAATGAGATGGATAGTAAAGATGATCTCAAAGGGATGGCTATAAAATAAGAACTCCAAGAATTTAAGGAATTGATGAAGGATATAAAACATAGCTCTATTCCTCATGTATCTACTCAAGAAGAGGATAAGGAGGAAAACATGGACTTATTCCAGTCATGTCTTGAGAAATTGAAAAACAATTGGAGAGTAGGAAGTTTGAGTCCTCAAAAGTTGATGATTCACTAAAACATCATGGGGTCAACTCAGGTCCAATGAACTATGTTATCCCCAAGATTGACATGATAAAGTTTGATGGAAAGGATCCATTCACATGGATTTTTCAGATGGAGCAATTCTTTGATCTACACTAGGTACCAACTTTGCAAAAGGTAAGTATTACATCCTTATATTTAGGACCTAATCAATTTGTATGGTACCAATGGCTTTGTGACCATAAAAATGACTCTATTATCTATTGGTATATATTGATATAAGGATTTATTGCACATTATGGGGATATAAATAACATCTTCTTTATCTAGTTGGTAAATCTCATGCAAAAAGGTCTAGTTACAGAGCACATCAAGCAATTTTAGCAGCTAAGTCTCAAAGTGAAGAATATTTCAAAATATAATGGGTTATATCTCTTTATTGAAACCTTAAAGGATAACATTAAATGTGAGGTGTGTCTCTTTGAACCGTCACCCCTAAAGACACTACAACAAAACCCTGTGATTAACACCCCTTTTTACTTCATTTTTTGCATCTAGATTCCATTTTAGTGTGTTTTTCTTCATTTACTTGGCAAAGTTGTTAGAATAATCAACCCATAGTTACCTACCTTAGACATTAATTAAATCATTTTTGTCTTATTACCTAGTCTCCTAGATTCCACTCTATGCTAGTTGCCTTCTACATGTGATAGAAGTCAACACTTGCTAAAAATGAGTCATGGAGCCCTTGGGAAACCTCCTGGAAACCATATTTAGCATGTCTACTTTATTCCAGATTCTCCAAAGTGCATATCTTCTTTTTCTGTAAAGCTGCTTGTTTTATTGAGAATTAAGGAAAAAGGAAAAGCTAAACTAGGTGTAGCTGACTTGTTTTTTTACCACATCATCCTCCATCATTTTCTCCTAATAAAAGAATGTATGAGTTGTATTTCCATCCCTTATTATATTTCCTACTTGAATTAGCCAATTCGTGAGCATCTTAGTGGATTTGGAAACTGCTTTATGCACATATGGGGGATTTGACTAGATTTAGTAAGCCTACTTTTTGACTATTTCGAATGAAATCCTTATGCATTCGAATCTCTCATGTAATTATATATTGCAGCAGCCTATTACTTCACAATTTTGGCTATTGTACACTTACTCAATACAGATTAGTGTTATGCTCCAATTTCAGTCTCCTTTGATGTTAATTTTGCATGTTTGATTAGCAATTTTGTGAGTGTAATTGTTCTATCACTTGGGTTCAATTTCCACACAAGTAGCACAATTTCTTGGGTCGAAACTATTCTAGGAGTTTTTTTCATATTTTTTCTAAATATGGAACTAAATATGATGCAATTTTCACCGGATTTAGCTCCAGGATTAGCACCGATAATTGCACCAAAATTAGTGCCTAATTTTGTGCCTAGTTTTTTGTTTACTTTTGTTGCACCCCTTTTTGCGTCCATGTTTGCGTCCACTTTTACACCCATGTTTACGTCAAATTTTTCTTCCTTCTTTACATCCCCTTTTGCATCTATTTATGCTTCTTTTTTTCATCCCTTTCTGCATCCCCTATTGTGCCAGTTTTTGCATCGAGGTTTATGTCCCATTTTACGTATAGTATTGCACCTACTTTTGTTGCATCCACTTTTGCATCTACTATTGTGTCTAGTTTTGCACCCATTTTTGTGTCCTTTTCTACATATTTTTTTGCATGCATGTTTGTGTCCTGTTTTGCATCTACTGTTGCGTCCACTTTTGCATCCACTTTTGTTGCACCCTAATTTGCACCCAATTTTGAACCTACGTTTTTTACCCACTTTCATTTCCACTTTTGCATCGATGTTTGCATCTTTTTTTGTGTCTAGGTTTGCATCGACTATTGCATCCCTTTGTGCATCCACTTTTTCATCAACTTTTGCATCCACTTTTGAGTTGGGTTTTGTGTCGAGTGTTGTGTCCAGTTTTTTGTCTAGTATTGTTTCTACTTTTGTTGCATCAACTTTCGCATCCAATTTTTCATCCACTTCTGCACCCATGGTTGCATCCACTTTTTCGTCCCTTTCTGCATCTAGTTTGGAATCCATGGTTGTTTCTTTTTTTGCATCCTTTTTTGTGTCCACTTTTGTTGTGCCCCATTACGTACCTACTTTTTAACCAATGTTTGCATACCCTTTTGTGTCTAGGTTTTTGTCCACTTTTCCATTTAGTTTTATTTCCAGTTCTACATCCAATTTTTGCACCCAGATGTTGAAGATGGTGATTAGGATAATGATGATGATATTCACAATAACTATGATGAATATGATAGTGTTGTTGTTACTCATGACAATGATGTCAATGATGATGATGACAACAATACCAATGATGATTATGGTGATAATGATATTGACAATGGAAATGATGATGATGATGATCATCATCATCATCGTCTTCCATGATGATTGTCTTCTCATGCACAAACTGTATGTGTCCTCCACGGTGCTTCTACACTAACCACATATTTTTGTTTGATGATATTTCTTATCCCAAAGGTAATTATGAATAGCTGAGGGGAATGTCGACAATCATGATGATGATAATGATGTAGACGTAGATGACAATGATGATGATGGAATGAATGATGATTATGATGATAATGACAATGATGATGATGATGCTGGTTATGACGACAATGATGATGATGAAGACAATGAATATGATGATGATGGTGCCAATGAACTTGGTGAATCTTTCCAATTCTTAAAATGTCATCATTGTCATCAGCATCATTATCTTTGTCATTGTCATCTAGGTCATAGTCATCATCATTAACAATGACATGAATGATGACTACGATGATGACATTGCCATTGATGATGATGAAAATGATGTGATTATATGAATATGATGACAACAATGACTAGTCCGATGATGGTGATGATGATGATGATGACGGTCATCATCATCATCATCATTAGGCATGGAATTGTGGTCTTTTAGAAGGTTAATAATTATTTTGAGTCAAACCCCTTTAGTCCATGGGTCATTGTTGTCAGCTCAATTTAACTGTTTGGAGCTATATACATACCTAAGGTGAAGGATGTAATATAACTTTCCCTTTCAAACATTTATCCCTCATGCTTTCATTTTTGTGGGGTTTCTTGTATAATCTCCATCAAAAAGAAGGATTGATCCATCTTTTCTCATGATGGGAATGATTCCAACACCCATTTACATGGCCTTTATAGGGTTGTCCTCACCTCTAAGGTCCATTTACTGACCAATACCTCTCATCCTCTTATGTTTCCTCTTGTTTTTTCTTTAATATATCCTTCACTAATTGTATAAGCAATTATTTAACTTTTCCTGCTGACCAGAAGTGGTTTTTTACATAACCTTCCAAAATAATTTTGTTTGTATTTTTCAATGTTTTCTATTGCTCTGTTCTTGTAACTATATCCATATCTCTTAGAATTGGTTTCTCTTGGAGGTGTTTTGAGTAAGGTTGCACCTAATTTTATATGTATAGAATGAAAAAGGGAAAGACCCATATATCATTTCACCATCCCAGTCTGTCCTCTTATGTTTTAATTCTTAATTCCCTTCTTTCAGTTCTTTCAAAAAAGATCAAGGTCCAGGAAGAGCTTCATAAGGAGATTAGGTTTGTGATCTATGATTTCTCAGTCAAATATTCTCACATGATCATTTTTGAAACCTTGAAAGTGATTCTACCTAATGGAGGGGGGCTCCATAATTGGATGGTATCATTGATTATTTTTGCATCCAGAGACAAAAACTGGTTTTCAATTAAGCTGCAAGTTAGATTTAATAATTATATATTCCTACATTTTCTTCAACTGTGAATCTCTCCAGTCTCAAACTTATTTGGTTTTGCCATTTCTCATTTATTTTTTAGGATCACTTGTTGGAAAAGTAGAAGGATATTTTAGTCATACTTAGTTTATTCAAAATTTTAGCTATGGAACAAAATGAAACATTTTTACTAATGTGGGGAAATGTTCTCACATTAACTTAATGAGGAGTTTGACTTCCATATTTTCTCGTTATATTTGATGTGCAAACATTTTTTAAGGTTAATTTATTTATTATATTGAGTTTTGATAATGTCTCTATGCATCTGTTAGTAGCGTAACATGATCCGTGCAGCAACATCATTTTTATTGGATGTTTTGAAGCCTAATTTTTCCCAAACATGGGTATCTTCAAATTAAGGCAAGTTTTTCAATTGAAATTTCTGTATTTTATGGAAGATATTTTGGTTTTACATTTTATTTAATATGATTTTCCCTGCAAGTTCTAAAGATAAACTTGGTCACTTTCCCAAATGTGGCTGATGTAATATTGGAAAATTGAATCTTTAGTCAGTATGGTAGTCCCCATGTCACAAAATTTTGTGAGAACTCTTGATTATACATGCATTCACTTCAGGTAAGTAATGCTTGGGGATATATTAGAATTAGAAGTAGTAGTGATCCTTTTGAGAGTACAAATTGGCTATGGTGTACTTGCAATGAGATACTTAAATTTATCCCAACATAACATATATAAGTTTCTAAAGAGTTATCTTTTGCTACATTACTATTGCTGTAAACTTTGGCTGCAACATTATGCAAAGTTGGCCGATATCAAACATGTTATTGTCAACACTCATGCTATTGAGCCACAGGCCTGTGAAATTCATCATGTTAATTATAATCTCTTTATTTTTCAACAAGTTGAAAGCAACTTGTATTAGATATCAATAGTTGTATTATTATTTGGGGATCAAACTATGTTGCGAATCTTGATAAGTTGTCAACTAATGACAATAATATTCATAGGTCATGGAATATGGGAGGTATTAACTACTAGATTGTACTAATATATGAATAAATTAACTGACCAATATGTATTTAATTCACATGATTTTGGCCCTCAACTTATGAACCTTGTTCATTTCATTTGATACTATCCACAAAAGTTTCTCGGATCCTCATCATTTATCAATAATTTAAT
The DNA here is from genome assembly GCA_001517045.1 of Pseudotsuga menziesii. Lineage (NCBI taxonomy): Eukaryota > Viridiplantae > Streptophyta > Pinopsida > Pinales > Pinaceae > Pseudotsuga > Pseudotsuga menziesii. Next base: position 790,347 of record LPNX011110203.1, on the reverse strand, counting down.
TTATCCTTCTACAATTTTTCCCCAAAAACACATAGATTTAGGAACATGAAAAAGTAGGTAACATTGAGGATGGACTTGACATATTTATTTGTTCACTCCCAATGTAAATATTGCAAAAATTATTTTACATACAATAGTGATGTATCCCATGGAGTATTGAATGGGGAATTTTTTTTGTGTTAAAGCATGGAATGTGCCATTCCAACAACTGAAAATCCAATGTTTCTACTTCTTATAGAAGATGTGATTACTAATGCTATAATGATGTAATTATAACATGAAATCACATATTTCCAACTTCTACCTTCCTTGGTTTGATGTCGAAATATATGTGTTCACCTTGTCCCATTGGTTAGATTTCACCTTTAATCTTATCTTCCATTATATCATAAGTTGTATGTTGGTAATCATGTTCTTCAAAATATATCTAATGATTTTATGTTTTCTGGTACATTTCTTTCAATTTTGACTCTGATTGATTTTTAGGATCCATGGAAAGAAATTTCAAAATCCTTTGCAAATGAAAAGGATCTTTTTCAATTACCATCACGTCTTCAAGTAAGGGATTACAACTTTATAAAAATTTATACATCTTTATACTACTTTATACTGGGTTGATTGGAAAGTTGCATGTTTAGAGGTCAGATACACTACAATTCTATTTAACTTTTGTATACAACTTCTTCAAATTCACGAGTAAAAAAAAACACTAAATTCATTAGTGATTAATGACATATTTAGACTAAATAAATTGACTCTCAATTGTCTAAGTACCAAGAAAAATTTACTTTCTATTCATGTGATTCCCTTCCATTTCTTGATATTAACTTTTAAGCAAGTTATTTTTTTGCTAACTATTTGTTAAAAGTAAATCAACGAGTGCATCCCGAGTATTTTACAAAACAATTCATAAAGTCCACGTTCCTTAATCATTTGAAAAATTCCTCTAGGGGATTATATTACTCTATGATTTAGGAAATTATTCATTTGACACAGATTTTAACATCTAATTCTTGGATATTATGATTTTGTTGCAGCTGCAACTGTTTTCCCCAAATTTCTTAAATTTTGGTCCCCTCCTCATGATTTAGCGTTTGTTCTTAATCGTTTGATCCGTGAAGTGTTGTTGGTCATACTTTAATTTTGAATGATTATTGAAGGCTATCACTCGCCCTAATTTCAGAATTTGCGTGTGTTTCGGAGTTGTTTTGAGTCGTAGATTTTAAGTCTGGGTTTGCTTGTTGAAGGGCCACTGTTTCGGAGGAGAATCCGTTTTAATCGTCGCTGGATTTCAGAGTTAGCATTTTATGTTTTGATCGGATCATCTCTTATTTTGATCGGAAGTTGTAGCCATTTAGCTTCCGCCATTGCAGCTCCCAAACCTTCTAGCTGTTCGAAGTCTAAAGTGCTCCGCCTTCTGATGCTAGTCGCATGTCTGTAATCTTTTAGCTTCCGTCGTTGCGGCTCCCAAAGAAATTAAGCACCCGAAGTACAAAACGCTCTGACTACAGATGCTTATCAGCCTTTTGGTCGTGCATGTCTTTAACCTTTCCTTTTCCATCGTTGCAGCTGGGAAAGTCATTTAGCTTCTGATGTAAATATCTTTCGACTTCCGATTGAGAGTTTTCCCGCCCACGGGTCGCGTGTCCATGGTCTTTTTCTTCCCGCCGTTGCGGCTGGGAAATTCTTTCAGCTTTCGATGTAAAGTCCTTCCGACTTTCGATTGGTTCTTTTTTCCCACCCGCAGCTTAGGTTTTAACTTTTTCGTCTCCCAGCGTTGATGTTTTCTCCCGAGCCCATAGGTGGATGAGACAGTAGTGCATCGGGCCTTTTCTTGTGGACTAGCCATTAGTTGGTTTAATTTAACGTTTAAAATTCCATTCCAATGAATGATGCACAGTAATTGATTGCAGGTAGAACTCAAGGGACTGTTGAGGTGACTGCGGCGTGAAGGCGTAGCTTGACAGTTTGCAAAAATCAGATCCAAACCGGCAAGGTCGTGAGGGAGACAAGTGAAGGAAAAGACAAAATCGAAAGCAACAAAATCACAGATCTTAAAGGTCCATCCATTACTCAGCTGATCATGAGCATACAAAGAAAATATGAAAGAGGGGATATGAAACGCTCGAAGGACTGAAGAGTCACAGGTTTGGGGGGGAACCCAAGCGGTCTGCTGATTTTGTTTAAATATTTGAAAGTTAGAAGTTACAGGGGCTTTTTCACTGGAAAAACTTGTAACTTAATGCTTGTAAGAGGAACTATTTCGTTTTACAACCAGAGACTGCAAATTTTTCCTGGTAGAGGAAGTGCTGTGTGGAATATGTCGATGTGATTAAATGAGCAATGTTGAATGTGAACTATTTCATTTTCAGTTGTGCCTCATTAGCTGTAAGAGCGTTCTAATTTCTTGAACCTATGTTCTTGTATGAATGTTCTTTAGTACCTTTATGACGTCTTTTCCACTATGAGTAATGAAATTTTTAACTGTTGATGAGCTATCTTATCATATATACTTTTCTTCATGTTTGTATGTTTGGTTATAAGAACAACTATCTGTGATTTTCCACAACACATGAACAAGGGTGCATTACTCATGAATGAATACCCAGCTCTCTAGAGATAGTTTAGTTAGCACTTATTTTCTTGCATGATTTGGATGCTTGTGAGTTCTAAGATGATAGGTAAGAACTTGCGCATCACATTGTGACTAATCTTTGCATCTTTATCACCTTGCATTGTTAATTAGGCACTTGCATATCATCCTTAAGTCAAAAAATACAAAATACACGATGGACTGGGCCACAACCGATAAAATATTGGTTTTTGTTACTTTGACCTACGGTAGTCGGACCGCAAACCGGACATATTCCCTACGCCAAACAGTCATGGGCTAGTTGGGAACGTTGACTGGGTAGAATCCCTTTTTGTTGTTGCATGTGAATTTCTAGGCCTCAACAGTTTCTGGCGCTAGAAGGAGGGTCGCTAGTGCATGGCTGGCCGAGGAAACCCGTTTTCTTGAGATTATTCCACCGGTAACAGTTTTGAAAGCAGTGGGCTTCATAATCCGATTCTGGAAGAAAGGAATAGAGAACATCTATATTCTGTTGGAAATGAAGTTGTTAATGACCTGAGAAGACACACCAAGGAATATGTAAAGAATATTGGAGGATTTCCAATTATCCCTGAATTTCCCAGAAGAGAATATAAAAAGAAAGATCGTCCTGTAGTATAAGACTCAGTGCTGGTTGGGGACTGGGAAGAACTTGTAGAAACAGCCTTATAGGAAGTTGCACTACCTTTGAATCAAGAAGGCTCGGATACCCCTCACAGTTCTCCTGCTCACACTCCTATTGGCTCACCTCCTCACTCCCCACCTTGACTCATGGCAGGAGTAAATGCTAATCCACCACCCAACCCACCAAATCCACCACCTGCCTGGAGAGCCAGATCACCTTTAAATCTAACGCCTCCGCTACATGATTTACCTCAATCCTTTGAAAAGATGCTGCCCAAGTTCGACCCAAATGAGAAGATACTAGTAGATGATCACCTGCAAAGTTTTTACTTGGAAATAGAAGGGTTGAGGGCTGGGGAGTATGAGGATGTAGTTTGCAGACTATTTATGCATACCCTTAAAGGATCTGCAGCATCATGGTATTTTGGGTTTCTCGCTAACTCTATCCCTGATTGGGATACCTTCGAGAGAATTTTTAGAAGTAAGTATGCGATTCAAAAGACTCATGCAGCCCTCATGCAAGGACTATGTGCCTTGAAAAAAGAGAGAAAGGAGAAGGTTCATAGTTTTACTCAAAGATTTGCAGCATACCTCAAAAAAATTTCTGACGCTGACAAGGTCCTGATTGAATATTATACCTCAGCTTTAGGCCCTGATTTGGCCATGTTTTCCAAAGGTAGGGCCAAGCCTACTTTGACGGAAACCTATGAAGAGGCGGAAATAGTGGAAGCTGAAAGAGAAAGTATCGAAGATTATCTCGAACAGTCAAGAGAGAAAGGTGGGGGAAGGAAAACCTTATTGTTTACTAAGCCTAAGGAAGAGAAATCACCATATTATGAAAATATGGCCAAAATGATGCAGAAGCTTTCTAATAAAATCATAGACTTGGAGAAAGAAAAGGAAGCACAAAAGTTCTATAAGCCCTATTATAAGAAAAGAGAGGATAACAATCAATCTCAACCTCCTCCACACAATTCTGCATCTATGAACTTAACAGAGGTAGGCATGGACAATTTTTGCACTTTTCACCAACAACCACACTCTGAAAAGAATTGTCCTCAATGGATAAACTCGGTGGCGTTGGTCATGAATCAACTATTGGATTCTAGATTAACAGAAGTGGGAGATGAAGAAAGAAAAGAGAATACTACTTCGACAAAAGAACAAGAAGAGGAAACCATGGTTTTGTGGGATTTTGTTTTCTTATTTGATGCTGAAGAGAAAAAGAATCAGGAGTACAAGGACGTCATGGAAACCAACGTAACAACAATAAGCCAAGGGTCGGTTAAAGAAGACAGTCTCATACTCCCAAGGATTAAGAGGCTTTATCGAAATGTTAAGAAATTTCAAAATAAATCCTTAGTTGATAAAGTTCCAGAATTCACTATTACCAGCCAAGATCCTAAGCAAAATAATATGTTGATCAAGCCAAATAAAGAAAAGACGAATGCTGATAAACCTCTTCCCATTGAACAAAAGATGGATTATGACATCATGGAAGATATTAAGAAGGCAAGGGCAAATGTTTCACTATTTGAAATGTGTAAAGTGCCACGGCAAAAATAAAGACTATTGAAAGCACTTGAAGCATTGGATAAGAAGCTTCCCAGTGACAATCAACCTCAGGAAGAAGAAGAAATCAGAGAAACCAGCATTGGAGGTAAGTCTAAGAGCAAACAACCACCTTTCCTCCTCACTTTTGAAATTTTCAATCACAACGTACATAGTTGTCTGGTAGACTCAGGGGCATCGGTTAATGCCATGCCAATATCAGTCTATAAAAAGATCAATGGGTAGCCTAAGCCATCCACTTGGAGGGTTGTTCAGTTGGATAGGATGGATGTAAAGGTAATTGGTGAGATGGAAGATGTCCTAGTCCGTCTGGCATCAAACGATAAAGTGTGCCAAGTCATTAATATTGTGGTGGCTGATATACCAGATGCTTATGGTCTGGTCCTGAGCAGAGATTGGTTGGCCAAACTAACTGGGTATTTTGCTTCTGATTGGTCACATCTGTGGCTGCCATATAAACGAAGTCCGAATCAGATTAAGATTTTAAGGGAGCCTCACATGAAATACAACGTTACTCAATTGGATGAGAAGAATGAACCAGTGGATTCTGTATTGGGAAACTATTTTATTGAGTTGGAACCAAGGAATTACCAAGCAGAAGAAGCCAGTAACACATCAGACACTCAGCTTGATCTCCTTCGATTCTTACAGGCTGATGAGATTGACTGTAACATAGTAAACTTAGCAGTAGCAGTAGATTCACATTCATTAGTTAGTGATTTTTTTACTTTGTTTTTTGATGGCTCTAAGACGTTAGAAGGGTCAGGGGCCGACTGTGTCCTGATCGAACCCCAGAAGAATAAACATTTTCTTTCATGTAGATTAGAGTTTGAGTGTATGAATAATATAGCTGAGTATGAAGCGCTGGTGTAGGGCTTGAGGAAAGCGATTGAATTAAAGGTAAGTAATTTAAAATTTTTTGGAGACTCTGAAATTATTGTGAAATAAATCCAGAATCAAATACATTGTGTTTCCCCTCACTTAAAGGATTACCAAAATGAGGTATGGGACCTGCTTAAATGTTTTAATGCATTCAATATTATTTCAATTCCAAGACTTCAAAATGCAGCAACTGACCTGTTAGCCACATCAGCCGCTAGGTTGGTACCTACTAATAATCGATGCTCTGTTGAATTACTTTTCAGGCCCTCAGTACCTGATATGATTACCAACCTACGAGTGTTTGATGATGACCAGCAAATTATAGAATGCTTAACGAATGACGAGGTATTTAAAGGAGCCATTATAGACGATGAAGAACATCAGGCCGAGCTGAAGTATGGTAATTTCATCCCAAAGGGATTCAGAACATTAGAAAGAATGTTTGATTTAAATGAAAATTTCAGAAGACCAACCAACGTGAATACCCACAGCTCATCTCTACAGTTCGAGCTGATAAATTTAGGGACTGAAACGAGTCCTAAATTTGTGAATCTTAGTAAAAGTTGTTCACCGGTAGAAAGAGACAAGTTCGTCAGTCTGTTAAAAAAATATAAAGATGTTTTCGCCTGGACATACGAAGATTTGAAAACATATGACACCAGCATCATCAAGCATGTTGTCCCCATCAAAGCTGGCGTCAAGCCGTATCAGCAACCTTTAAGAAAAATGCATCCAAAATTGGAACCGCTGATTCAGAGTGAAGTGAAGAAATTATTGGATGCTAGAATCATTTTTAAGGTCAGACACTCTGAGTGGGTATCAAATCTAGTACCAGTAAGAAAAAAGTCTAGAGAAATCAGACTATGCGTGGATTTCAGAAATTTAAACCGCGCTTCAGATAAAGATAACTATCCTGTGCCACCCATGGAGAAATTGCTACAAATGGTCTCAAGTTCTGAACTATTTTCGTTATTAGATGGTTTCTCTGGCTACAATCAAGTATTAGTAGTTGAAGAAGACAGATTGAAGACAACGTTCAGGACCAAATGGGGAACCTTTGCCTATAGAAGGATGCCCTTTGGGCTAATAAATGCTGGAGCAACTTTTCAGAGGGCTATGGACATAGCTTTCCATGGATTGATTGGCCATAGTGCTGTAGTGTACCTTGATGATATTACTATATTCTCAAAGAAGAGAGAAGAGAATGCATTTCATTTAAGGCAGATTTTTGAACGCTATCGAAAATATGGCATCTCGCTCAATCCCAAAAAGTGTGTGTTCGCTGTCACGGAGGGAAAGTTGCTGGGTCACATAGTTTCAAAGAAAGGAATCTCTATAGATCTAGAAAGAATTAATGCCATTGAACAAATCCCCTTGCCCCATAATAAAAAAGGGATGCAATCATTTATGGGAACTATAAACTTCGTGCGAAGATTTGTGCCTGATTTTGCTCAGATTATCAAGCCATTGCAGTAGATGGTGAAGCAAAATGCACAATTCAAGTGGACTGAGATTGAGAAGAACGCTTTCAGCAAAATTAAAACTGCTATTGCAGACGGACCCTCCCTGAGACGCCCAAATTTCGATAAAGACTTTATTCTGTATACCTTTGCATCCGATGATTCGCTAGCAGTTGTGCTGACGCAAAAGGAAGATGAGGGGGATGAATTCCCAATATCTTTCATGAGAAATGGTCTACAAGGGGCCAAATTAAATTACCTAGCCATTGATAAACAAGCTTATGCAGTATTCAAAGCAGTGAAGCAATTCAGGCCTTATATTTTAAAAAATCGAACCAAGGTGATCGTCCCCTACCTAGCTGTAAGGTCTCTCCTTGTACAGAAGGAGTTAGGAGAAAGAAGGGGCAAGTGGGTAACAGCTCTTCAAGAGTACAACCTTGAATTCAAGCTAGCCTCTTTAGTTAAAGGACAAGGGTTATACAAACTGATGACTGAAAATGGAAAAAATGAAGAACACGCCTGGGAGGATGAAGCCGAATTACATGTAATGGAGGTATGTCCTTTGTTTACAGCTCCCGAGTCTTGGTATAGAGACCTTGTGCATTACCTGCAGGAAGGGCTATTTCCAGAACATTGGAATTCTAAGCAAAGAAGAGTGCTGCGTCTTAAATCAACTTCCTATCAGATTTTTGAAGGAGTATTATTCAGAAAAAATAATGACGGAGTTCTTCTCAGATGCTTAGAGAAAGAAGATGCAAAGACAGTAATGTCAAAATTGCATGACGGTCCTGCTGGGGGACATTATTTAGGAGATACTACAGCCCACAAAATCCTCAGGGCAGGTTACTATTGGCCTACGCTCTTTAAATATGCACACGCACATGTCAGGAAGTGTGATATTTGCCAAAGGTGTAGTGGGAGACAACCTAAAGCAGCGACACCCCTAAAGCCGGTGATGATCACGGAGCCATTCGAGCAATGGGGGTTGGATATTATTGGAGAAATAAAACTGAATTCCTCTCTGCAGCACAAGTACATTCTGACCGCGACCGATTATTTCACTCACTGGGTTGAAGCTATCCCACTGCACAAGATAAATGAAGACGCGATCATCAGCTTCCTACAAGATCATATCATGACCAGGTTTGGAGGTCCAATTTCATTAGTCTTTGATAATGCTAAGTACTTTTCATCAATTAAATTAACTGCTTTTTCTCATGATAAATGGATTAAATTGCATTATTCTGCTAATTACTATCCATAAGGAAATGGCTTGGCTGAGTCCTCTAACAAAAATCTGATTAGAATCTTAAAGAAGACTGTAATAGAAAATCAAAGGAGTTGGCACTCAGCGCTACCAAATGCCCTTTGGGCTGATAGAGTCACACCCAATTCTGCTATAGGAGTGTCACCATATACCCTTGTCTACGGTAAAGAAGCCATTCTTCCTCCCAATATCATGCTACCTTCTTCCATAATAGCCCAAGAATCTAGAGGGTCAGATGATGAAGTTTTGCAAATAAGGATAAATAATCTTTTGAAAGTAGAAGAGGCTAGATCTAAATCCAGAGAGCGCTTTAAGCAACAACAGGAGGTGATAAAAAGATGGTTTGACGAACATAAGGTAGGAACAAAAGAGTTTGAAGTGGGAGATCTGGTTCTCAAGTGGGATCACCCCCATGATGAGAAAGGAAAGCATACTAAATTCCAACAATTGTGGGTAGGCCCTTTTCAAATTGCGGCAAATCTTGGCCCTTCTACTTATAAGTTGCAAGATCTAAAGGGTTGGGAAGAGAACTTACCAGTAAATGGTTTGGTTCTCAAGCCTTATTTTTCCTAAGGAGTTGTTTGAGTTCGTCTGTCTTGTATATAAATAATCTGTTTTGGCTGTCTTTTTGAGTCTTTGAGTCATGACGTTTAGTTTTGCTTTACTTTAGATTTTCTGTTTGGTTTTAAATAAAAGAAGCAAGCTTTGGTCGCATGGAGAGCATTAGAATTCTGGACCAACTAAAATCCTTGATTATAAGACTATGTATTATGGTTTTGTCTGATAGAGTTTCTTCTATTTTAGCAGTTTTCCTAAATGGCTATGAACGCATTGAAACCCTACTTAATCCCTGTAAAGTAACTCAAGATTAAAAGGTCTGGAATACTATTTCGAGGCTCCATCCATCTCACACTTGAAAATGTCCTAGGGGGGTGACAACAAAAGACCCATGGAAAGGAAGCAGGGTAAACAGTATATTATATATAAATGATCCCATGCCAAGAATTGAAAGCCAAAAGGCTAAAAAAAAAAAAAACTCCTAAGAAAGCAATGTATATCAAAACAAAGTACTAAATCATATGAGTATAAAATTGCCAAAAGTTCCTCTCCGTCCGTGAGCTGAAAACTAAATACATCTCTCACACAAAAGGACACTATGGATAGAGGAACCTAAATAAAAAATTCAAAAAGAAAGGCATGAGGAGGACTCAAAAGGACAAAAGTCTAGAAGCACAAAAGTGCAAAATGGCATGGGAATGAGGAAAAAATGAATATTTCTGTTTACTAGATGTTACGATCCTGTGGTGTCCAAGCTGGAAGCTACCCAAAGACAGAGGTAAAAAATGAAACTCATACTTCTAGCCTCGTAAGAGTTATCTTGACTTTGAAACCTTGGTTTCCATTTTATTGAACAGGACTACCCTCAATGATTCAAAGTTCATGTATCTGCCATTTGGGAAATCCATACATCTAAAAGAATTCAACAGGTTGATTTTATTGTTAAATAGTCTGTTACTTAAGGAAGTAGTTGTCCAGAGATCTAGGTTCACCAGGTAGTCGCCAATTGTTGCAGCTGCAACTATTTTCCCCAAATTTCTTAAATTTTGGTCCCCTCTTCATGATTTAGCGTTTGTTCTTAATCGTTTGATCCGTGAAGTGTTGTTGGTCATACTTTAATTTTGAATGATTATTGAAGGCTATCACTCGCCCTAATTTTCAGAATTTGCATGTGTTTCGGAGTTGTTTTGAGTCGCAGATTTTAAGTCTGGGTTTGCTTGTTGAAGGGCCACCGTTTTGGAGGAGAAGCATTTTTAATCGTCGCTGGATTTCAGAGTTAGCGTTTTATGTTTTGATCGGATCATCTCTTATTTCAACCGGAAGCTATAGCCGTTTAGCTTCCGCCGTTGCGGCTCCCAAACCTTCTAGCTGTCCGAAGTCTAAAGCGCTCCGCCCTTCGATGCTAGTCGTATGTCTGTAATCTTTTAGCTTCTTCCGTTGCAGCTCCCAAAGCAATTAAGCACCCAAAGTACAAAACACTCCGCCTACCGATGCTTATCAGCCTTTTGGTCATGCATGTATTTAACCTTTCCTTTTCCGCCGTTGCGGCTGGGAAAGTCATTTAGCTTCCGATGTAAATATCTTTCGACTTCTGATTGAGAGTTTTCCCGCCCGCAGGTCGCGTGTCCATGGTCTTTTTCTTCCCGTCGTTGCGGCTGGGAAATTCTTTCAGCTTCCGATGTAAAGTCCTTTCGACTTCCGATTGGTTCTTTTTTCCCGCCCGCAGCTCAGGTTTTAAATTTTCCGTCTCCCGGCGTTGATGTTTTCTCCCGAGCTCGTAGGTGGACGAGACAGTAGCGCAACGGGCCTTTTCTTGTGGACTATCCGTTATTTGGTTTAATTTAATGTTTAAAATGCCATTCCAATGAATGATGCATAGTAATTGATTGCAGGTAGAACTCAAGGGACTGTTGAGGCGACCGCGGCGTGAAGGCGTAGCTTGACAGTTTGCAAAAATCAGATCGAAACCGGCAAGGTCGCGAGGGAGACAAGCGAAGGAAAAGACAAAATCGAAAGCAACAAAAGCACAGATTTGAAAGGTCCATCCGTTACTCAGCTGATCATGAGCATACGAAGAAAATATGAAAGGGGGGATATGAAACGCTCGAAGGACCGAAGAGTCACAGGTTTGGGGGGGAACCCAAGCGGTCTGCTGATTTTGTTTAAATATTTGAAAGTTAGAAGTTACAGGAGCTTTTTCGCTGGAAAAACTTGTAACTTAATTCTTGTAAGAGGAACTATTTCGTTTTACAACCAGAGACTGCAAAATTTTCCTGGTAGAGGAAGTGCTGTGTGGAATATGTCGATGTGATTAAATGAGCAGCTATGCCTCATTAGCTGTAAGAGCATTCTAATTTCTTGAACCTATGTTCTTGTATGAATGTTCTTTAGTACCTTTATGATGTCTTTTCCACTATGAGTAATGAAATTTTTAACTGTTGATGAGCTATCTTATCATATATACTTTTCTTCATATTTGTATGTGTGGTTATAAGAACAACTATCTGTGATTTGCCACAACACATGAAAAAGGGTGCATTACTCATGAATGAATACCCAGCTCTCTAGAGATAGTTTAGTTAGCACTTATTTTCTTGCATGATTTGGATGCTTGTGAGTTCTAAGACGAGAGGTAAGAACCTGCGCATCACATTGTGACTACTCTTTGCATCTTTATCACCTGGCATTGTTAATTAGGCACTTGCATATCATACTTAAGTCAAAAAATACAAAATACACGGTGGACCGGGCTGCAATCGATAAAATCTTGGTTTTTGTTACTTTGACCTACGGTAGCCGGACCGCAAACCAGATGGATTCCCTACGCCAAACAGTCACAAGCTAGTTGGGAACGTTGACTGGGGAGAATCCCTTTCTGTTGTTGCTTGTGAATTTCCAGGCCTCAACAGATTCCCTTATGGCTCTTCAACTAAGATGAGTTTTGAATGGATTTTGAACATATTATTTTCTAATTTTTCTCAAAGAATTTCATCAGTGTTATATTCAATTTCAAGTCAATAAATTTTAACTTTTGACTAACTTCCAAATAAACTGATCCACCATTGAAGAAACTTTTGACATATTTTAACTAAATTTTTCTTTAACTGTCGAAAGTATCTTTCCAATTTTTTTTTTAAAGATATATAAAACTATGCAAAATAGTCCTATTAGCACTTGTGCTAAATTTTGGAAAGGCGCCTACAGTAGCTGGATTGTAGAAGGGGCTATAGAAAAAAACTCTTTGTGTCTGATGATTTAGAGGTCACCGAAGAAGCTTATCCCAAACCCAAGTGAGGAGTTGGGTTATCCCATGGCATGTAAATTTGTTATGGGAAGCATAGGAGTAAATGAAAAACAAGATCAGTCATCAGCTAAGCTGGCAACACATATCGATGGTAATGAAGGGTTTGCATAGTGAAAGGAACTGAACAGATAGGAATGCATCAAGGTTGCGATGCCCAGAATAGCCCACACATCTTAAATAACCGAGATCCTCGATGAGAAATATCTACGAAGGAGAGTCTTTTCATCACCCCAACTGGCACCATAGATAAGACTGAGGATGAATATGAAGTGTCGGAAGGCCCCACGATTTTGAACGAGGACAATCTGGAAAGGATCTGATCAATGGTCTAGGCTATTTTTTGTAGTGGGAAGGTGTGCAACGGATAAGGGAATGGGACGATGCGAAATCATGTAACGCCCCACACCCTCAATGGCAGAGATTCAGTGGGCTAATCAATCAAATTCCCTGATCTACTTCACGATAAGGACTTGCGTGAAGGATAACCAATGAGTGAATCACGAAGCAGGGTAGGAGGACCACCAAGTTGAACATTCAAGATCTGGTGTAGAGGAGATCTATGGCTAGGGTTTGTTTCATCGACACGATATTCTAGGGGAAATAAGAAGGAAAGGGGTTACAAAAATGGAGGTTGGGATAGGTAATATTGACGGCGTAGATCTCATCTTGGAGACCTGAGAGTTCCTTCCTATCATGCGTAAGGAGGACGAGCGCCATAATTATGAGGTGACAAAAGGTAGGCATGGACTTACATGACATACAGTAAGGAAGTAAGGCACTAAAACCTAGGTGTACCGGTATCATCATAAGGAGGGGCCGAGGAAGTGACGAGCATCAAGTCTACTCACCATGAAATAACCAGAGGCTGATTACAACTGAGGCCGAAGGTCACCTCTGCCATTGATTTCATGATTTCACAGCCAAGGAGATGGTGTAGTTGTGGAAATTGAAACCAAGTTATAGAAAAATTGCACTCACAAAATTGCTAATCAAACATGCAAATTTACACACAAAGGAGACTGAAATTGGAGCATAATACTAATATGTATTGAATAAGTGTACAATAGCCAACCTTATGAATTCATAGGCTTCTACAATATATAATTACACAAGAGATTCGAATGCATAAGGATGCCATTCAAAATAGTCAAAAAAGAGGCTTACTAAATCTAGTCAAATCCTCCATAGGTGCATAAAGCAGTTTCCAAATCCACTTAGAGGCTCATGAATTGGAAAATTCAAGTAGGAAAGCTAATAAGGGATGGAAAGACAACTCATACATTCTTTTATTACGAGAAAATAATGGAGGATGGTGAGGTAAAAAAACAAGTCAACTACACCTAGTCTTACTTTCCCTTTTGCCATAAATCTCAATAAAGTAGGCAACTTAGCAGAAAAAGCAGATATGGGCTAGGGAGGATTTGGAATAAAGTAGATATGCTAAATATGGATTCTAGGAGGTTTCCCAAGTTCTCCATGACTCAGTTTTAGCAATTTTGAATTCTATGTCATGTGGAAGACAACTTGCATAGAGTGGAATATTGGAAACTAGGCAAATAAGACAAAAATGGATTAATTAATGTCTAAGGTAGGTAACTATGGGTTGATTATTCTAACACCCCACATTAAGCTTTAATTTATGAGTAAATATCATAAAACTATAGGTCCTAGAAACAAGTCTTAGTCACCCTTTACATACTGCATGTCCATTTAACCAAGGAAAGAGGCAAAAACCCAGTGGGAAAATCCTCCCTTAAACATGGACAGTAAAACAAAATTTGAAAATCTTGTCATCAATCATGCTTCACATCATGATCAGAAATCCCCAGTAGTGATTTGATATTGCTGAATTTCTTCTCACAAAAAACTTTGGTGAATATGTCCACTACTTGTTCTGAAGATGCACAGAAGAGTAGGTGAATGGTGCCATCATGCACAAGCTGTCTGATGTAGTGCATATGGATCTCAATGTGTTTGGTTCTCTATCTATGAACTGGATCATTGCATATTCGAATGGTGCTCTGATTATCACAATAGATAATTTTTGAAAACTCTAATTCGAAGCCACACTCTCCAAGTATCCCCTGCAACCATAAACATTGAGTTGTTGCATTACAACTATTCTGTACTCTGCTTCTGTAGATGAGAGTGCTATGGCACTCTGTTTCTTGCTTGACCAACTTCATCAAGCATGAACACATATCTTGATGTTGAATTTAGATTTGTGTTGTCACCTTCCCAATCATTGTCAGTAAACCCAATCAAACCAAGATCAGATTTAGCTTTGTAGAAGATCCCATGAGTTCTTGTTCCCTGAACAAAGTTAAGGATCCTTTTGGCTGCTCTCCAATGGATCTCATGAGGCTGACCCATGTAACTTGAAGCCACACTCACTTCATAATAAATATCATTTCAAGTGTGTGTAAGGTAAAGCAAACACCCAATCAACTTCCTATACAATGTATTATTTACCATAGGAGAAGAACCTGCTTCTTCAAGCTTAACTCCTGAAAGGAAAGAAGTCTTGCTTGGCTTGAAATATTTCATGTTGAAATTGTTCAAAAAATATATATCATACTTGTACTGATGTACTTTTATTCCATGTTGTGATTAAGAAATTTCGAGACCCAAGAATTGGCTCAATAACCCCAAATCAGTCATAGAAAATGCATGGTTCATTGCATCCTTCAAGGAGGCAATTTATTTCTTTGAACTTCCTGTAATCAGAAGGTCATCCACATACAAGAGAATAATCATCAAATAACCATGAATCAGCTTCAAATAAACATTAGGATCAGAATTTCATCGAACAAAACTCAATGACAGCAGAAAACCATCAATCTTGGCATACCAAGCCCTGGGGGCTTGCTTGACCCCATACAATGATTTGTTTAACCTGCATAAAAAAGATGGATTAGAAACAAACCCTTGAGGCTGATGCATGTAAATCTATTTAGTAAGATCTCCATTTAGGAAAGCACACTTCACATCCATGTGATGTACCACCCACTACTTCGAAGCTGCAATGGATAAGGATAGCCTTATGGAATCCATGTTTTCCACTGGTACAAAGGTTTCATTGTAGTCAATACCATGTACCTATGAGTATCCCTTGGCTACCAATATTTCCTTATATTTCAAAGGTGAACCATCAGCATAAAACTTAGTTTTGAAAACCCACTTACATTGAACTAGCTTCCTCCCTGGGGGAAGATCAACCAGTTCCCAAATTTTGTTCTTCTGGACTGAGCTGAATTCTTCTTTAATGGATGTTTGCCATATTGGATCATGTGCTACATATTTATATGTGTATGGGTCTGATTCAACCATCATATAGCACTTCTCTACAAACAAAGGGTCTTTCATACACAGGGCACTCTCAAACTGAGATCTAGTCCTCCTAGGATCACTAGGATTTCTAGCTAGTTCCCCAGCTGCATGAATGGTATTTGCTTAAAATTTTGGTCTTGTAGGACTGTCAAGATATGCAATTAAATCATCATTATCAGACATATCAGAATCATCAAACTCATTTGTCTCTTCACTTACATTCAATGGTTTTGGTGGTGAATAAGACTCTCCAACTTCAATTGTTGCTAAAGGCTCTTCTTGGAACTGAACACTCCTTTCAATGAAGGCTTTGTTTGTGCTCAAGTTGATCAGCTTGTAACCTTTTGAATCTTCAGAATACCCAACAAATAGGCATTCTTGGATTTGGGGCTACAAAGCCTTTCTCTTTTCAATTGGAATTCTAGCCCAAGCCTTTGAGCCAAAAATCTTGAAATGGGTCACATCTGGCTTGTGCCCACTCCAAGATTTGAAAGGAGTCATACCATCAAGTTGTTTATGAGGCACCCTATTCTGGATATAGGATGCATATTTTATAGCCTCGTCCAAAAGAATTTGTGGCAAAGTCTTATCCTCCATCATACAGGCTGCCATCTCCTTCAGTGATCTGTTCTTTCTCTCAGCAACACCATTTTGTTGTGGTTTGTAAGGGATTGAATACTGCATCTGAATACCTTCATCTTCATAATATTGAATGAAATCATACTTGACATACTCACCACCATTCTCAGATCTGAGGATCTTGAGTCTCCTCCCAGACTGGTTTTCAACCAAAGCCTTAAAGACTTTGAAGAGACCAAAAACTTCAGACTTATGCTTCAGGAAGTAAGTCCAACAATACATGGAAAAGTCATCTATGAAGGTCAATGCATATTTGGCTTGACTCATTGACATATGAGGAAATGGACCAGCAACATCACTGTGGATCAACTCAAGAGGTGCAGAGGTTCTCTCATGACTAGCTCTCTCAAATTTATGCTCTGGGTGTTTTCCTAGGATACAACCTTGACATACTCCCTTGGAAAACTTAATATTTGGTAACCCTATGACCATTTATTTTTCACTTAGATCAGAAAGATACTTATATTTAAGATGGCCAAATATTTCATGCCAAAGCTTGCTTGCCTCATTATCATGAATCAGAAGAGCAAAAGGATTTGAGTAGGGTAGAAAATGTGAAAACATGTATACCTTCAAAGTGTGATCTACAACTCCTTTTCCAATGAATTTACCATTCGAGATCTTTGTGATCTCAACATCATCAAGGGAGAATATGACCTTCTTTGGAGACCATGTGTGGGTCATTTTATACACTGACAAGAGGTTAGAGGTAAGACCTAGAACATACAATACATTACTGAACTTACCATGGTCAAGATCAATCCTTCCTTTCCCCAAACTGTCAGTGAGAGAGTCATCTCCTAGTACTATTGGTGGACCTTTAGATATGTCAAGAGAGGAGAATGCCTCCTTGGTCGAAACCATATGTCTTGAAGCTCCAGAGTCTATGATGAATCTAGGTGAGCTTGATGTACCAGCAACCAAGGCATGTACTCTCTCTCTATCCTCTGAATTTGATCCTCCTTCCCTCTTCTTTGATCAATCAAGAAGGGAGATCTTATTATTCTCTAGGAGTTGGGTCAACATGTCCATTTTCTTCTTCATGTAGGAGCTTTCAGGATGATATCCCTTATTGTAGTATGCACACTTGCTCATTTCTCCTTTGTTCTTCTTCTAGAAATTCTTCTTGGATCCTTGGGGCTCCTCTTGAGACTTGTTCTTGTCTCTCTTTTGCTCAAGTGGCTTCTTATATTTCTTCTTACCTTTTGAATCCACCCTCGAATCTCCAGCAACCAAATCTTTGTCTTTGGAAGGTTTGATGGTGCCTATAAATACCAGTTTATCTTGTTCTTGTGTGAGGGATTCCATGAACTCTGCAAGCTTAGGCATCTTCCAGGATTGAGTTGTCAACTTGGTGGCATGGAAGGTAAAAAAAAACACTGAATAGTCAGGGCCAAGCTTTGAGAGTATGGCCAAAACTAGTTGCTCTTCCTTCTTTTCAATTCAACACTGTTTTAGCTGCAAAACAAGGGCTTTAAACTTGGAAAAGTAGAGTTGCAGGGATTTGAAGCTATTGGGATTCAAAGAGATCAATTTATTCTCGATTTGATGTCCTCCCATATCATCTTTCTTACCAAAAATCTCTACAATCTTCTCCCACACTTCATTAGGTGATGCCAATCCATCAATATGGAAGAGGAGGTCTCTTGATATGCTCAGACACAAAATACCATAGGCCTCATCCCTCCTATTGTGCCATTTAATTTTCTCTACAGCTATACTGGGATCTTCCTTAGTTGCCATAGTCACCCTATAGAGACCTTTCACTCTCAATAGTATCTCCATCTCTGCTTTCCATTCAAATAAATTAAATGGATTCAAGATGATCTTCTGAGATTGATCCATATCTTAGAAACTGTGCCCTTTAGTCAGCAGAATGCTCCCAATCAAGATGTCAAACCTGCAATAGAAATATGGAAGGAGAGAAATCAATCTACAAAGGATCTGATACCATGTGGAAATTGAACCCAAGTGATAGAACAATTGCACTCACAAAATTGCTAATCAAACATGCAAATTTACACACAAAGGAGACTGAAATTGGAGCATAACACTAATATTTTATTGAATAAGTGTACAATATCCAACCTTATGAATTCATAGGCTGATGCAATATATAATTACATGAGATATTTGAATGAATATGGATGCCATTAAAAATAGTAAAAAAGTAGGCTTACTAAATCTAGTCAAATCCCCCATAGGTGCATAAAGCAGTTTCCAAATCCACTTAGAGGCTCACGAATTGGAAAAGTCAAGTAGGAAAGATAATAAGGGATGGAAAAACAAATCATATATGCTTTTATTAGGAGAAAATAATGGAGGATGATGAGGGTAAAAAACAAGTCAACTACACCTAGTCTTACTTTCCCTTTTGCCATAAATCTCAATAAAGCAGACAACTTAACAGAAAAAGTAGATATGCACTAGGGAGGATCTGGAACAAAGAAGATATGATAAATATGGATTCTAGGAGGTTTCCCAAGCACTCCATGACTCATTTTTAGCAAGTTTGACTTCTATGGCATGTGGAAGACAACTTGCATAGAGTGGAATATTGGAAACTAGGTAAATAAGACAAAAATGGATTAATTAATGTCTAAGGTAGGTAACCATGGGTTGATTATTCTAACAGTAGTTAGAACCTCCACAAAATAAAATTGGATCAGTGGCTCGCATGACCATTTGTGTTGTCATCATGCTACTGGATAGTGGCGTGTGCGAGGATCTTATGGACTCAGGTTAGACTCGAACGATAATTATTATTTAGTAATAGCCTGAATCACTATAATGCCACGGTCAAGTTTGTTCTAAGATATAGAGCGAATGAATGATGGCAAAGAATTAGGGAGACTAACTATTTTTGCACCAAGATCCCTGGGAACCCTGATTTCAAAATCCGTAATGACTATTCTGATTGAAAAGTCTATTTCCTGATATGTTTGATTGACCATTAGGCTCTATTTGAAAATGCAGCCACTTCTAGGCCTTCATACATTATCAGATCCAACCATCAAGGTAAATATTTGCATGTCATCAGGAAGACCTTTTGAGGTCAGTAAAGGCATTACCATCCTAAAGGGATGCAACACCGACATGGGACCAAATCCAAGGGTTCCTAACCAAGTGCATATCCCACCGAGACCTTTAGACAAAGACATGGACTAAATTTCTGTAGTGCATAGTATCCATTGCTAGGGATAGCCAATATAAACGAACGCTTAGACCGAGGGAAAGAAATTCGGAGGTCTACACCATCGCCATCCTTGCTGAAAATTGCTAATCCTAATGAAGCTGATGACGAGTCCAAAGATATGTTGCGCTGGTGCGCCATGGAAGAAGGGACTTGTTCAGGTGACTAAGCGGTGTAGGTGACCGGAAGCCTACATTCTAACTGTTGGCACAGGAAGAAAATGTTTCTAGAACACGAAGGGACATAAAGGTCAGAAGTAGAAAGGACCACGAGGCTAATTCAAGCCTGTACGCTAGAAAGCACGCAAGAGGAATAAAAACGTTAGTGCTAAAGCGTCATTATCAAAGCAAGCATGCCTTCATCCAGACGTCGCACTGTCATTTTGATCCGTCATGCCCGTCATATCATATTTCCTATTTTGGTAGTAAATCGTGGTGAATCTACCACCTTAGGTAGTTTGTTTAGATTCAGCATGATTGTTCTGGGTTAATCCCAATTTTGTAACCGGATTTGATGCCTTGTTTCAGGATGTATACTAGGGATAATTTACATTATAAATATAACCTCCCTAGAGGAGGACAGGGGTTGGATTGACTTTTATTTTTTGAGGCCTCAGCGCCGGTTTTCTAGCTCTGCAAACATTTTTGGGAGTAGTAATGAAAATATTTCTCTGTGGTTATGAGATTCATCATGGTTCTATATTTAGTGTGTGCTCCTTGTTTATTTCATTTTCCATATGTGTTATTTTCTACAAAAATTCTTTCTAGTTGTATGAGAATAATTTGTTTCTTTAAGCGCTCTTTTTGTCATATGTAGCATTCGTTAAGTGTTTGTAATGGTTTTTATGGAATTCATCCGTAGTTAGATGCTCCATCTCTACCATTTCCCTCATTTTGTTATTCTACTAAAGGTATTTCAAGGGATTCATCCATCGATAGGTGCCGCTTGTTGTGCTGGGATTTTCTCTTTTCTGCTGCCATCGCTTAAAGATATTTCGCTAAATGTTGCACTTACTTTGCCTCATAATACATGAGAGAAAATCATTGTTCATTATCTACTGTAATGTCCTTGAATGTTTTAGATTGTGACTCCATCGCCCAATGGTTTTGATATCTATTTGTCTTTCAATCTTTTAATTTACAAACTACCCTGTTACCAACAGAAATCTAGCCTTCTGCATGCTTTTTTAAAGCCATATGTATATGTGAATGCTTCCGTCAAAAGAGAGAGCCCTCTCGGACTGTATTATCTAGGATAGAATATAAAGGTTGGTTGAAATTGTTACCCCTGTGACTTCCTACCACAACCATAGGAAAATTAAAGGGTGCTAATATCTTGGCACCGTTGCTGGGGAACGAAAGAGCATATCATCCCTGGGAAAACCGACATTACTTAGTTCTACAACCTGGTTGAGCAGCCAGTCTTAGACACATATTGGTTGTATATGCTCTGGTGACTCCACTCAAATCCTTTGAAGGAAACTCTACTAGGAACACAGACCACCCAGAAGCGGCAAAGATCTTTAGAGGTTCCATGGTGACTCCACTAAGAACAATGAGCCCAATATAGCAAATCCTAGAAGGGCATGATGACGAATAATGTACTCGGTTGTTTTTCTCCAAGACATCTTGTCCTTCCTGGTACATATTTTCCTATCTTTCTCTAGTTTGGACAAAATAGTTTTCCTATATCTATCATGCTCAGGACAAGACCCTAGGTCCAACCATGTATATCCTTCTTTAAGGACCGAGAAATCCCCTTCGCCATGTACATATGATGCGGACCTAAAACCTTCATCCAAGTCCCATAAGGAAAATAAACATCCCTACGAGACTCGTGAGGTTGTTTCCAACCCTGTTCCCTTTTTTGAGACCTCATACAAGGATCCACAGTCCCCTCCTGATCTGAAACACCCTCTTCCTTCCCCTAAATGGGATGCATTAAACTCTATGGTCCAAGGAACATTTTTCATTGGGACCCCACCCTCCCTCACTCCAGAGATCCAAGAGCCTACATCATCTAGTTCTATAGTCCCTCTTGAAATCCCTACTAAATCCCCAACAAATACCAAAGGTTTTCCCCCATACTTTTCCCTACAATCCTCCATGACCCTCCCCAGGTGTACACCCAAAGGATTAAACAATTTACTGGTAAAAAGGGGTATCCAGTTGAACATCATTTGGGGTGGTTTACAGAATGGATTGACCTAGCAGAGGTTGACCATGATGACGTTAAGGTCATATTGTTTGCTCAAATCCTAGTGGGAGAGGCAAGAATATGGTACATCGGCCTTCTCGACAACTCCATCTTGGACTATCAGGATTTTCAAGAGTCCTTCAAAGAGAAATGGGCAGAAATGAAGGACCCCAGGAGGTTCTTGTCCTAGTTCTATTCCATGAGGAGGGAAGAGAGTGAGTCTGTCCAGGAGTTCTCTAACATATTCATGAAAATATATAATGTTGTCCCCTCTAATTTCAAACCTCCCCCTAGTGCTTCCCAACTCCAATATGATGAAGTCTTTGATAGCTAATTCACCTTATGGATGAGTGAAAGAAGGTCAGTGTCACTAGAAGACATGATAAAAAATTACATAGAGGTATAAATCAACTTGACTATTGACAGGGAGAAGGAGAGAGAAGAAGAATAAATAAGAAAGAATGAAGATCTCTCCTAGCTCCCTCCCTCCAACACACTAGAAGCAAGGATGAATGAGCTAGTGGAGGCCATATAAAGGTGGATGGAAAGATTCATGATGGACCATGGCCCCTCTCCCATGAGTGATCAATAATTTAGAGGAATTTTGTGCG
Organism: Pseudotsuga menziesii; assembly: GCA_001517045.1. Lineage (NCBI taxonomy): Eukaryota > Viridiplantae > Streptophyta > Pinopsida > Pinales > Pinaceae > Pseudotsuga > Pseudotsuga menziesii. The sequence goes on along the minus strand of LPNX011110203.1, from coordinate 768,100 downwards.
TTGAGCAAGCCCAAACAACTCCTAAAGATCTGCAAGAACATGCGAGGTCTCCTCTAATGGTGGTAAAGGGAGAGGACAAATAGATAAAGTATCCTCCACCTCCCAACCCTAATTCCCATGAAGAATACATTCAGCAAGAGGAAGGTAGCTTCTTGCCATTATGCTTCGCCTCATTTTATTTTATAAAACAAATACTAAAGTTCTCTAATCAAGCACAGAAAATAGGGGTGAAGAATGATGTCATGGAATTTTTTAGGATGGAGGGTGAAGGTGGAAAACAAGGCAAATATACACTGCATCCTATCTCTCCCCTTTGTGATCACACAAAGGAGCATCCTAGGGCCACACAAGAGGGACATTACAATTTATTTGCTGAAGGAGGTATCCTGCCTATTGCAAGCCTTGTCTGTGGAGGTTTCAGGAATTTTTCAGGACTCCCCTGTATGATAAATATGATGATGAATACTCAAAGGATGAAGGTCCCAAATGGGATATCTCTTCTTACTCTTCCAGTACAGGAGACTTGGATCAGGAGGAGCGCATTTCACTTGATTTTAGAGATGATATTCCTGGTGAAATGTATAAAAAAGAGCAGGGATTTGGTTTTGACATTTGGGAGAAGGAGACCAAGGTCTCAAGCACGGGTGATCAAGAGCTTCCTTTACATGAGTATTTTGAATAACAAATTGAAAACATGCAAGGGGAGTTTTGCTGGAGCAACAATTATGGAGCTGACAAATGCTGGGAGAATTTGAAGATAGTCATGGGTTTTATGATCCAATGGATGAGTACGTGAAGCAGTTTTGTCATGAGAGGTGTATAACAGAATTTTCAAAGGGATGTCATGACCCAGTGGCTAGATATGTGGAGAAGCCACACAACATGAATGGCTGGTTATGGCTTTGCGATGCAAAGAAAGTCCCTTACCATGATCCTACGCCATTTGGCCATTCAGTACCATTTTTGGTCAAGCACAAGGATAAACTTCACATATGGTATCATCAACTTGATTTGCTTCACTGGAAATTAGAAGTTACCAAACTGAGCAATAATTCTCAGTAGGTAGGGTAGAAAGGAATGAATAAGATCAGCATGGCAACCATTTCCTTTGAACATTTATTCTGTTTTAATTTTATTATCTATTCGGTTTCTGTTTTCAAAGCATGTTGGGAAGTTTTCAAAAAATAATCACAATCCGACCAAATGGATCATGAAAATGGTCTATGTAGGTTATTTTCTACCTCACAGGGAGGATAGCATCTCCAAGTTGGAGCTGTTGTTAGCACTTGTGCTAAATTTTGGATAGGTGCCTACAGTAGTTTCCTTGCAGAAGGGGGTATAGACAAAAACTCTCTATGTCTCATGATTTTGAGGTCGCCGAAGAAGCTTATCCCAAACCCGAGCGAGGACCTGGGTTATCCCATGGTGCATAAATTTGATATGGGCAGCGCAGGAGTAAACAAAAAGCAAGATCAGTTGTCGGATAAGCTGGCAGCGCAGATCGATGGTAATAAAGGGTTTGTGCTGTGAAAGGCACTAGACAGATAGGAATGCGTTGAGGTTGCAATGACCAAAATAACCCACACATCTTAAACAGATAAGATCCTCGATGAGAAATATCTACAGAGGAGAGTATTTTCACCACCCCAACTGGAACCATAGATAAGACTGAGGATGACCGCAAAGTGTTGGAAGGCCCCACGCTTTTGAATGACGACGATCTGATAAGGATCCGATCAACGGTCCCAACTATTTTCATAGTGGGAAGGTGCATGGTGGATAAGGGAATGGGACAATGCAAAATCGTGTAATGCCCCACACCCTCGACAACAGAGATTCAGTGGTATAATCAATCGATGGCCCTGATCTACTTCGCGATAAGGACTTGTGTGAAGGATAACCAACGAGAGGATCACGAAGCAAGGTAGGAGGGCCACAGAGTTGAACAGTCGAGCTATGGTGTGGAGGAGATCTACAGCCAGGGTTGGTTTCGTCGGCTCGAGATACTATGGAAAATAAGAAGCAAAGGGACTGCAAAATGTAGGTCAAGACATGTAATATCGATGACGTAGATCGCATCCTGGAGACCTGAGAGTTGCCACCTATCATGCGTAAGGAGGACGAGTGCCACAATGATGAGTTGGAAGAAGATATGTATGGCCTTACACACCGTATGGTAAGAAATAAAAGCACTAAAGCCCAGGCATACCGGTATCATCATAAGGAGGGGTCGAGGAAGTGACAAGTGGAAATTCCACCCACAACGAAATAACTAGAGGCTGATTACAGGAGAGGCCGAAGGTCACCTATGCCATTGATGTCCTGACCTCATAGCCAAGGAAATGGCATAGTTGGCACCTCCACATAATACAATCGGATCAATGGCCCACGTGATCATTTGTGTTGTCATCATGCTGCTGGATAGTGGTGTGTACAAGGATTTTTCGGACTCAAGCTAGACTCTACTGCTAATAATTATTCAGTAATATCCCGGCTTGCTGTAATGCCAAGGTCAGAGATATTCTAAGATACAGAGCGAATGAATGTTGGTGAAGAATCAGGGTGACTAACTATTGTTGTACCAAGGTCCCTGGGAACCCTGATTTTAAAATATGTAATGACTATTCTGATTGGAAAGTTTGTTTCTCAATACGTTTCATTGATCGCTAGGTACTATTTGGAAATGCAACCACTTCTAGGCCTTCATACATTAGCAGCTCCAGCCATCGAGGTAAATATGTGCATGTCATCAGGAATACCTTCTGAGGCTGGCAAAGGAGTTACCATCCTAAAGGGATGCAACACTGTTGTGGGAGAAAAGACAAGGGTTCTCGACCAAGTGGATATTTCTTCGAGACCTTTGGATAAGGCCATGAGATAAATTTCTGTGGTGCATAGTATCCATTGCTAGGGATGATCGGTTTGAATGAACGCTCGGACCAGGGGAAAGAAGATAAAAGGTCTATGCCATCGCCATCCTTGCTAAAAATTTCTAATCCTAATGAAGGTGATGACGAGTCCAAAGATATGTTGCACTGGCGCACCCTGGAAGAAGGGACTAGTCCGGGTTACTAAGCAGTGTAGGTAACTGGAAGCCTACATTCTAACTACTGGCACAGGAAAAACATGTTTCTGGAACACAGAGGAACATAAAGGTCAAAATCAGAAAGGGTCATAGGGCTACTTCAAGCCTGTACACCAGAAACCATGCAAGAGGTTAAAATCGTTAGTGTTGAAGCATCACTGTCAAAGCAAGTGTGCCTTTATCCAGATGTCGCAGTGTCATTTTGATCCAGCATACTCGTCATATCATAATTCCTATTTTGGTAGTAAATCATGGTGAATCTGCCACCTTAGGTAGTTTGTTAGGATTCGGCATGATTGTTCGGGGTTAATCCCAATTTTGTAACCGAATTTGATACCCTATTTCAGGACGTATCCCAGGGGTAATTTACATTATAAATATAACCTCCCCAGAGGAGGATAGGGGTTGGATTGACTTTCATTTTTTGAGGCCTCAGTGTTGGTTTTGTAGCTCTGCAAACGTTTTTAGGAGTAGTAATGAAAATATTTCTCTATGGTTATGAGATTCATCACGATGTCTGTATTTAGTGTGTGTTCCCTGTTTATTTCATTTTCCATATGTGTTATTTTCTGCAAAAATTCTTTCTAGTTGTATGATAAGAATTTGTTTCTTTAAGTTCTCTTTTCGTCAGATAAAGCATTTGTTAAGTGTTTGTAATGGTTGTTATGGAATTCATCTGCAGTTAGATGCTCCATCTCTGCCATTTTCCTTTTTTTTTATTCTACTAAAGACGTTGCAAGGGATTCATCAATCAATAGGTGCCCCTTGTTGTGCTGGGATTTTCTCTTTTTGGCTGCCATCGTTTAAAGATATTTTGCTGAATGCTGCACTTACTTTGCCTCATAATATAGGAGAGAAAATCATTGTTCATTATCTGCTGTAATGTCCTTGAATGTTTCAAACTCTGACTCCATCACCCAATGGTTTTGATATCTATTTGTCTTTCAATATTTTAATTTACAAACTGGCCTATTACCAGCAGAAATCTAGCCTTCTACATAATTTTTTAAATCCATATGTATATGTGAATGCTTTCGTGACAAGAGAGAGCCCTCTATGACTGTATCAGCTAGGATACGGTCTAAAGGTTGGTTGAAATGGTTACCCATGTGACTTCCTACCGCAACCATAGGAGAATTACAGGGTGCTAACAAGTACTTATTCTCATTTAAGTATTTTGAACAAGGAAAATGAATAGAATATAATTTTGTTGGTCTTTCTTCTCATCCATTTCATTGATATCCTTGGATATGTTGCAAATCTTGGTCGCTTCTTGAAATCTTGTTTGGGATAGAAGACAATTACGCATATGTTCATGCTTGAGTTGGAGCACTGTTGTTTGTGCCTCACAACTTCTATATGATTGATACATAATATATTTGTAGGTTTCATTGACCACATCAAGAAACTTGTTGAGTGAAACAAAGATATAGAAGTATAAGGACTTGCAAGATTTGCTTCCACTACTCTATAATCTTTTCAGAATTTGAGTTATAGTTGATTTTTTGTAGTGTTGCAAAATGACGTAGTTGTAAACTATGCACTTAGTAAGGATGATGTAAAAGTTGTTCCATGTGGTTTGGACTTTGGTTAACATGGGTAGGTGTGACCTTCATAACATTTAGGAAGCATTTGGTTGTTAAACATGGAATATTTTATCAAAATCTAGAGACAACTATTCATGCTTTTCAATTGTTGCTTTTCACTGTAAATTCTAATTTACTTTTCTTTTGTCAGGATTGTGAATTTTAGAGAGCATCGCTTTCATCCCTCTTTGGAAAAACCAAGGTGTTTCTATTTGGATGTTCATAACATGGATGGATTTTCTACTGTAAATGTGACAATATTATCATTGTTCTATAGTATAATTTGGTTGATTTACATTACTATCAAGTCCTTGTTCAAACTTACTTCAAATAGTAGTTTACCTATTTTCTCAAGTCTTACATATAAAAGGCTCAAATGAATGGTGTGGGATTTATAGAAGGGATAACTTATAGATATAGAGGCATTGCCAAGTCTTTCATATAGAAGAGGCTCAATGGTGTAGGATTTCGAGAAGTGACACATTATAGCATTAGAGACATAATTTAACTACTATATATGCATTGTGCTTGTGTGAAAGAGTATTGCAAAATCACACATTGATTTTATTTTATTATATTATTATCTTAAATGGAAATAAGAATTTTCATTACTTGGAAACTTTTGGAAAATTTATCTATTCATGTAATATGCAGTACATTATATATTAATGTTCAAAGTAGAAATCCATCTTTGACAGCTAGGACAAATATATCACTTTCATATTCATCTAAAAATCATAAAATTAAAGAGAAGATTGATATTGTTTTTGGCATTTGATACTTCTTAAACTAGTTAGTTTGTTTAAATCTTTTAACAAAATTGTCATCTAATTCTTTTTTTCACATTATTTTGTAGTCATATTAATGTACATAAACATTAATTGCAATTGTATTATACTTTGTTTTACTTTGGTACGATTTAATATTAGAAATCTACTGGAAATATGAATTGTGGTGTGAAATTAATACTAACAATTAATATTGATTTTTGTTTAGATCAAAGCAATTGATGACCCCATACACGATGATCTAAACTATGTTGAGTGTGTTTCATATATAGGAGGATAAAAAGATGATGGTGATGATGGCAATGAGGTTGATCAAGATGGCGAGTTTCATGATCATGATGAGGATTGTGACCATGATATTGGTGATGATGTTGGTAGTGCTAGCTAGCTATTGATGGTATGCATGAACATGCTACATTCCGAATTATATTTACATGTATTGTTGTTGATATATAACTATGATATTTTTATCATTTTGATTTTTATATTTATAGATGGATACCTTACAACTTATTTCTTGTCAAATTGGTATTTAAATTATATATATAAGAAAAAGAGTTGGGCACAACCATCCTTACACAGTCTGCATCCAAAATGTTTGCTGAAATGGAGGAGCATATAGAGATTCTTAAGATATAAACATAAAGGAGCAAGTTTCTAGACTTCTTGCTAAACCCCATGGAAGGGTACTGTCTAACAAATTGTTTGTTCAACGATACACAAAAATACATAAATAACCGGGAGAATGTTCAGCAAAACACAAAATTACAAAATTATATGGGAGGAGAAAGATATCCCTTCTGATCTTCTTGTCCATAGGTTGGCTTGCCAACCGAGGGTTCTTGCATTTGAAGATCGCCAACATCTAGGGAGTCTTGGCAATGGCTACCTTCAGTCATGCTTGTAAGATTTTTAACACCCTCCTTGAGGTAGTTGACTTTCGTCATGAGCTCGTGCAGATCCTTGGTGTTGTCATCGATTCTGGAAGCATGGTAGTCTAGCTGGTTTGAGATGTACTTGGCGTCTACTACAACAATTTTTCTATTATTAACACTGGTGCCAACCATATTAAAAATCCATTTCATTCTGTTCAAAAATTCTGCTAACGAGGACTTGATTTCTTGAATGTCCTTGGATGAAGCCATGGGTTCCTATCCCTGTGTAAACAAATGAGGCCACGAGGGTAAATCAAGATTCCAAGCTAAAATTATACCTGAACCAATCGAAGCCTAGAAGAGAGGAAGTTGGTCCTGTGAAACCCACGATGGAGATGGCGCTTCTTCGGAAGTCTAATTAAGCACTTCACAATATGTTTGATATCCAAGTAAGACAACGAAAAGAGTTATGAAGTCTTCCTCTCAAGGGGCGAAGCCAAGGGATCTCTTATCAATTTCAAAGGGCCTGGAGGAATTCATTGTGATAGAGCCTGCGAAGTGTGCGGAGTGATCTCTGTCAAATTCATTGCACCAGAGGACGGGGTGGTTCTTTAAGGCCTTCACATGGCTAGATACACCACCTTGCAACTTCTGTTGCGTAAGAGGACACATTCTCTTACATTGAGGAAGGTCGACGTGGGGGGTGGGATGAGTCCCCCTAGGGAAAAGAAGTCTAAGGAACATGCTTGAAGTGATTTTGGTATCTAATTGAGACTATTCCCATATTATTCTTGACCCCTATATTTTCCATATTGTTCGCAAGACCATTTTTCTTTCGAAGAAACTGGAAATACATGACCTGAATGTTAGAGACATTTACCCACCATGCACACTTAATTTGGTCAATTTCGCCTTGTTAAACCACTATCCTAAGTTTTATTAACTTAATTGGCATTAGAATAGCACTGTATGACATCAGCATGAGCACAACCATGCCTTCTCTTTCATTTGGGGAGGTTGACTGGAGCACTCTGGGGGTGATCTGAGTGTCATAAATGCACCTAATTGCTAAATGATGGTTACAATCAGTTAAGCTGAGTGGTGAAGGAACCTCCATTCATTATATTGATCATTTTATTAATATTTAATGAACTGAAGTCAACAGGGGCGCCTCCACCCGCCTTTGATGGCTAGTTTGACTTCAGTTAACCTCATCGGGGTTCATTGGATTTATTGATGTGATACCACTTGTTGGTTGGCATGTAGTGACATGTGTTTGAGATACTTTTAGTTAGACTCAGTCATTCATTGCACTTTGAATTCAGTTAGGACTCAGTTGAGTCAATCAACACTTGATCAGTTGGTTAGCTAGTGTGTTTACTGTGGCTTACAGTCAGTTAAGCTACACCCATTCATTCAATTCGGATGACCTCCTTGGGAATTCGAATTGTATTGGAATTCATGCATTTTTCATGATCATTGTATTGTATCATTCATTATTAATTTGATTATACATAGTTTCTACTCCCATTGCAGCAACATTTTGCCAATTTTATGCATATTTGTCTGTATTCTTTGTGAGACTATGTTTTCAGTTCCTAGACCATTGTGACAAATTAATATGGCATCAGAGCTCATGGTAGTACAAAGCTCAAATCTCTCAAAAACATGTTTTCAGTTCCTAGACCATTGTGACAAATTAATATGGCATCAGAGCTCACGGCAGGACGAAGTTCAAATCTCTCAAAAACATGGTTTTTGACAGATCTTGCATGAAAAATTGAGCAAAAGCTCAAAATTCCATCACTGCACCAGAAGCCAAGGCTTACCACTTAATACCCCAAGTAAAGAAATTGTTGATCAAGCTTGCTTGATCAATTATACTGAGTGTGATGAAAGCCTAAAATGTGTAGGCTGTCCGACCTTACGGTGCCCCTTTTGTTGCAATTTGCAGGTTTTAACAGGTACAACTTTGAATGGACTCATCAGTCCCTCTTCTCACCCCATTCACAACCTATTCAGAATGGAATTTGAATATGATTGCATCTCTGAAGAGACGAGGTATCTACGAGGTGTCTATTGGACTTGGAAAAAAGTCATATGAGAATGATAATGACTGGCTAACTGACGGTGATAGAGCTTTTGGAGCAATATGTTTGGCCCTTTCTCCTAGCTTGCGCTACCTTATTGGTTCTGTTGAATACCCAAAGGATCTTTGGACAAAATTGGAAAAAAACTTTGGAAAGCACAATGAGGATCGTAATCGCCTTTTGGAGATCACATCCAGCACCACAAGAGTTCTTTACTCAAAATTCTCAACCTCTACTCTCTAATGAAGTTGTTCAAGATAAAGAAGAAGCATAATATTCTACACAGTCAATTCAAATTGAAGAAAGTCTCCTTGCAGTGACTCCTTCTCTTGATGCTATGGAAGTTTGTGAGATCTCTGATATCTCATCTCCTCATATGGATGAAATATAAGAAGAAGTATGAATCTTTGATATTGAAGAAAAAAACTGCTGCACTTCCATGCAAATATTCACCAGTGATTTTCTTTTGAATTCTGTGCAAAATTTGCCAGTAATTACTTCTGAAAGTGAAGAGAAATTTGATTTCCCTCCCTCTACTGTTGCTGCTGGTGTGAAAATATGTAATACCTTGGATATTTTGGAAAAAATATCAAATTAAAAGAGTGATCATTTCTCTCCCCATGATCTAGATCTTCCAGCAAATTTCTACAGGATTGCATGCACCAAATTCAGAATTTTGAAGAAAAAGACAATTGTGCATCCATCGTCTCGGTTGGCCATACTTTTGGATATGATATGAACCTTATTGGATCTGATATGATCTTATCTGGATCTGATTTGATATTTCTTGGTTCAAATTTTCAGGTTCATAGACCTTTAGTACTGCTTGTAGCTGTTCTCATCAATGGTGTGAAGAAACAAGTACCGCAAGTCTCCTTTGAAACTGTTGCTGGGGATTTGATTTGATTTCATAGTTTTGGATCTATTTTGAACCTATTTGGATCTGATTTAATTTCTGATCTAATATTATTTAGTTCAAATTTTAAAATACAAGAGCTTTCAGTACTTCTTAAAGCTGCTCTCACCAATTTTGGTGTGAAAAATCAAGTACTGCAATTCTTCTTCAAATTTGCTGCTGGGGATTTGGTGTTAGTTTCCTCTTATGAGGTTGCTGATATTTTATTTTGTGAACCATTAGCTATTTCTGAAGCTATATCAGATTATGGATCTCAAGAATTCGCTCTCCACAGTCCCAGGTCTTCTCTACCTTTGGTCACATGCTTATCTCCTCACAGAACTAGTAAAGAGGAAGACATTCTGCATCCGCTTGGACATTTGCTCCTAAGACTTGGGGATGATTTTACCACTCATGGTTTGCTGTTTAATACTGCAACATATCAGTTTCTTGATGTTCCATTCATGGTTTGAATCCTCAAGCACTTTTTCTCTCTTATCAGTTGATTTCAATTGCTCTACATGGGTCCAATTTTCATCCTGCAGCTGTCTATGTTCCTGATTCATTTGAGCACATTCCTATTCTTCCAAAGAGGAAGATTCCTCTGGACATATTCATTTAGTTCAGATTCATAGGTTCACATGTACAGTCTCAGGATGCTACTACATAGAAGAACCAAAAATTTCTTGATTTACTGCTTAGTTTGAGGGGGGTATTTATCCCATGAGGTTTTTCCCGTTTCCTTGGTTATATTAAGCAGTTACTTTATTGTACAGGGTGACCTATGGCCTTAGCTACCAGGGCCCTAGAATTTCATGCACTTTATGTTTCTACATCTCCTGAGTATAGCTTAAGGGGGGGTGTTGGAGACATTTACCCACCATGCACACTTAATTTGGTCAATTTGGCCTTGTTAAACCACTATCCTAAGTTTTATAGACTTAATTGGCATCAGAGGAGCACTGTATGACATCAACATGAGCACACCCACACCTACCTTCAGTCAAGGAGGCCAACTAAGCCTTCTCCTTCATTCAGGGAGTCTAACTGGAGCACTCTGGGGGTGATCTGAGTGTCATAAATGCACCTAATTGCTAACTGATGGTTACAATCAGTTAAGCTGAGTGGTGAAGGTGCATCCATTCATTATATTGATTATTTTATTAATATTTAATGAACTGGAGTCAACAGGGGCGCCTCCAACCACCTCTGATGGCCAGTTTGACTTCAGTTAACCTCATCAGGGTTCATTGGAGTTATTGATGCGCTACCACTTGTTGGTTGGCATGCAGTGACATGTGCCTGAGATACTTTCAGTTAGACTCGGTCATTCATTGCACTCTGACTTTAGTTAGGACTCAGTTGAGTCAATCAGCACTTGATCAGTTGGTTAACAAGTGTGTTTACTGTGGCTTACAGTCATTTAAGCTGCACCCATTCATTCAATTCGAATGACCTCCTTGGGAATTAGAATTGTCTTGGAATTCATGCATTTTGCACAATAATTTTATTGTATCATTTATTATTCATTTGATTATACAGAGCTGCTACTCCCATTGCAACACCATTTCTCCAATTTTATGCATATTTGTTTGTATTCTTTATGAGACCATGTTTTCAGTTCCTAGACCACTGTGAAAAATTAATATGGTATCGGATATCATAGTAGGACAAAGCCCAAATCTCTCAAAAACATGGTTTTTTACAGATCTTGCATGAAAAATTGAGCAAAAGCTCAAAATTCCAACACTGCACTAGAAGCCAAGGCTTACCACTTAATACCCCAAGTAAATAAATTGTTTATCAAGATTGCTTGATCAATTATGCTGGGTGTGATTAAAGCCTAAAATGTGCAGGCTATCCGACCTTAGGGTGCCCCTTTTGTTGTGATTTGAAGGTTTTAATAGGTACAACTTCAAATGGACTCATCAATCCCTCTTTTCACCCTATTCACAAGCTATTCAGAATGTAAGTTGAAGATGATTGCATCTCTGAAGAGACAAGGTCTCTATGAGGTGTCTATTGGACTTGAAAAAGAGTCTTATGAGAATGAGAATGACTAGCTAAATGATAGTGATAGAGCTTTTGGAGAAATATGTCTGGCCCTTTCTTCTAGCTTGCGCTACCTTATTGGTTCTGCTGAATACCCAAAACATCTCTGGACACAATTGGACAAAACATTTGGCAAGCATAATGAGGATCATAATCACATTTTGGAGATCACATCCAGCACCATAATAGTTCTATACTCAAAATTCTCATCCTCTACTCTCTCTAATGAAGTTGTTCAAGATGAAGAAGAAGTAGAATCTTCTACACAGTCAATTCGAATTGAACAAAGTCTCCTTGCAGTGACTCCTTCTCCTGATGCTCTGGAAGTTTGTGAGATCTTTGATATCTCATCTCCTCATATGGATGAAATAGAAGAAGACATTCGAATCTCTGATATTGAAGAAAAACATTGCTGCACTTCCATGAAAACATTCACCAGCGATTTTCCTTTGAATTCTGTGCAAAATTTTCCAGTAATTGCTTCCGAAAGTGAAGAGAAATTTGATTTTTCTCCCTCTAATGTTGCTGCTGGTGTGAAAATATGTAATACCTTGGATATTTTGGAAAAATATTAGATTACAAGAGTGATCATTTCTCTCCCCATGATCTATATCTTCCAGCAAATTCCTGCATGATTGCATGCACCAAAATTCAGAATTTTGAAGAAAAAGACAACTGTGCATCCACGGTCTCGGTTGACCATACTTTTGGATCTGATATGAACCTTATTGGATCTAATATGATCTTATCTGGATCTGATCTGATATTTCTTGGTTCAAATTTTCAGGTTCATAAACATTTAGTACTGCTTGTAGCTGTTCTCATCAACGGTGTGAAGAAACAAGTACTGCAAGTCTCCTTCGAAACTGCTGCTAGGGATTTGATTTCATTTCAAAGTTTTGGATCTGTTGTGAACCTATTTGGATCTGATTTACTTTCTGATCTAATATTATTTGGTTCAAATTTTAAAATACAAGAGCTTTCAGTACTTCTTGAAGCTTCTCTCACCAATTTCGGTGTGAAAAATCAAGTACTGCAATTCTTCTTCAAATTTGCTGCTGGGGATTTGGTGTTAGTTTCCTCTTATGAGGTTGCTAATATTTATTTTGTGAATCATTAGCTATTTCTAAAGCTATATCAAATTATGGATCACAAGCATTCGCTCTCCATAGTCCCGAGGCTTCTCTATCTTTGGTCACATGCTCATCTCCTCATAGAACTAGTAAAGAGGAAGACATTCTGCATCCGCTTGGACACTTGCTCCTAAGACTTGGGGATGATTTTACCACTCACGGTTTGCTATTCAAGGCTGCAACATATCAGTTTCTTGAGTTTTCCACACATGGTTCGAATCCTCAAGCACTTTTGCTCTCTTATCAGTTGATTTCAATTGCTCTACATAGGTCCAATTTTCATCCTGCAGCTGTCTATGTTCTTGATTCATTTGGGTACATTCTTTTTCTTCCAACGAGTAAGATTCCTCCAGACATATTCATTTAGTTTGGATTCAGAGGTTCACATGCATAGTATCTGGATGCTGCTACATAGAAGAACAAAAAATTTCTTGATTTACTGCTTAGTTTGAGGGGGGGTATTTTTCCCATGAGGTTTTTCCCGTTTCCTTGGTTATATTAAGCAGTTACTTTATTGTACAGGGTGACCTATGGCCTTAGTTGCTGGGGCCCTAGAATTTCATGCACTTTATGTTTCTACTTCTCTTGAGTATAGCTTAAGGGGGGGTGTTGGAGACATTTACCCACCATGCACACTTAATTTGGTCAATTTGGCCTTGTTAAACCACTATCCTAAGTTTTATTGACTTAATTGGCATCAGAGGAGCACTGTATGACATCAACATGAGCACACCCATGCCTACCTTCAGTCAAGGAGGCCAACTAAGCTTTCTCCTTCATTCGAGGAGGCTAACTGGAGCACTCCAGGGGTGATCTGAGTGTCGTAAATGCACCTAATTGCTAACTGATGGTTACAATCAGTTAAGCTGAGTGGTGAAGGCGTCTCCATTCATTATATTGATTATTTTATTAATATTTAATGAGCTGGAGTCAACATGGGCGCCTCCAACCACCTCTGATGGCTAGTTTGAGTTCAGTTAACCTCATCGAGGTTCATTGGAGTTATTGATATGCTACTACTTGTTGGTTGGCATGCAGTGACATGTGTCTGAGCTACTTTCAGTTAGACTCAATCATTCATTACACTCCAACTTTAGTTAGGACTTAGTTGGGTCAATCGACACTTGATCAATTGGTTAACTAGTGTGTTTACTGTGGCTTATAGTCAGTTAAGCTACACCCATTCATTCAATTCGAATGACCTCCTTGGGAATTCGAATTGTCTTGGAATTCATGCATTTTGCATGATCATTGTATTGTATCATTCATTAATCATTTGATTATACAGAGTTGCTACTACCATTGCAGCACCATTTTGCCAATTTTGTGCATATTTGTCTATATTCTTTGTGAGATTGTGTTTTCAGTTCCTAGACCAATGTGACAAATTAATACTGAAGATTAGATCTCATTCTTCTAGTTCACTCATACAACCTTTTGCAATTTGTTGCACATGAGTTGTAGCCATTTCTCATTTTCTGAATGATCTGTTTAGAGTCTCCAAAGACTATGATCTTGCTGATATTTTCTTTCTTGACAAGTTCGGTTCCTAGGTAAAGGGCGATCCATTCGGCTTCATTATTGTTTTTTCGACCAATCCCCCAAGCAAAAGTAGTCACTGTATTTCCTCCAGGATCGAAGATGATCCCACCCGTGCCTGCCTCCCCATATGTATTGGAAATTGTTAACGTTATTTTGATGGAGAATTATTATGTATGATTGCATTACTACTTTTGTATAGATATTGTGAGTTTCTCTTAAACTTCTTCATAAATGTTATACTATAAATTTGAATTCTTAATGATATTTGAATACTTTGATATATTTCAATATTTAATTGAAATTAATAAAATCGGCACAATTTAATAAAAAACAATATATTTCAATATTAAAAATTGAAAACAATATTCTTAATTACGAGCGGATGAAGAATGAGACACAAACCAAAATGCAAAATGGATGCTAAGTTGGACTACAAATAAAAACCAAAGTGGATGCAACACTAGATGCAAAACATGATGAAAAAGTGGACATCACACCAAATAAAAAAGTAGATGCAAAAATAAACTCAACACTAAGCACAAATTTGGGTTCAAAATTCAGTGCCAAACGAAACAAAATGCTAGGCCCAAAACTGGACACAACATAGGATGCAATAATAGACGCAAAATTGGACTTTCAAAACTTTGGACCCTATTTTAACATTGGTATATTATTCTCACATGGTGACTTTAAAAACTTTCAAACAACAAACGTTTTCTGTATATATGAGCAAGTGTCGTCCTCTTAATTTCGGTTTCATCTTTTTGTGAATAGGTTTTAATATGTTTTGTATCGTGTGATATGTTTTGCAATGTATCAGTCTCTATGAGTGTGCAAGGATTTGTATTTAATTAATGATGCAAATATTCAATATTAGTAAACTTTTCTAAGCTTGTTTTATATTTTGAGTATATTTCTAATAATTTCAATTTTAAAATTCAAGTTGTTGAATGGTTAAATATTTGTGAGTCACTTCCTATAATTCATTTTGTATTTTATTATACCACTTTTTTTTTTAAATGTTTTAAAAGCATGTTGTGTTTTCTTGCTGATTGTTATTTTGTGTTCCATAAATGTTTAATATGCATATTAAGTATTTCATTATTATTAAGTATAAGTAAGGAAATATTTACTTGTAGGCATGTATTAATTAGTTTAATTCACTTTTATTTTTATTTTTGTTTTGTTTTTCTAGTTTAGTTATATTTTTGTATTTTGAATTTTTATATTTAGTTTATTTCTATTTTTTATTATATAATTTTGGTATTTAGTTTATGAAAATCTCAATTATTAACAGATAAATTAATGGTCTAACTCGTGAGATATTGTCATTTCATTATGGGCTTATTTCTGAGGTGTGGAGCTCTCTCGATTCACTTGTTTTGTTTATTACATTTAAGTGTATTGTCGGCTTTAAGTTAGGTTAGGTCAGGCTCCAATCCCACACATATAGTGCTGATACCTCAAAGCTTTCGAGCCCTTGTTTATAATAAAATGTCGAATTAACTAGGCATATATTAGACTTGAAACTACTTTCCAAAGGAGAAGGGACCAAGAATTGGGTCCTGGAAAATGGGAGGCTTGAAAGCCGCAACAAGAGGAAAGGATGTCAAGGGAACTTTGTTAGATATCCCTCCCAGTTATGCTTCTAGATAATTGCTTCGATTGCGATATTTTAGGCTTGAGGCCGTTGTGCCTCATGTTTACGATAGGTTTATTGGAGCATAGGGAATATGCCCCCACCATGACCAGGTCTCATTGTACTTCACCAAACATGTGTATGCAGAGTTTGTGCTACACATGCGTCCTGATTACACGAGTATGCCTTCATCTTTTTATGGTGTCAAGCAGGGACACAATTGTGAACATCCTAGGGATCAAAGAGACCCTGCTGTTGCACCACCATCTCTTCGATTAGTTCCCATTCCTAATCATATCGTTATTTGGTTGGATGATGTAGTTGAGCCATCACATCTTGAAGTTGAGACACGATATTTGATGGTAGGTTCCATGCGCATTGCATGGGCAGTGTTATAATGGCCATGCATGAGGGCATGTATAAACCATGCCTTGGACCTACAAATCCTGATTTACCATGGTGGGTGAGTTGATTATTCAAATGCTTGACCATGAGGCTCTACTTACATATTTTATGAGTTCCTGAATGCATACTATCGTCGGTGTGAGGGATGTAGGACATCTTTGACAAAGTAGGTATATTTATGTACTTGAATCTTTTCAATGATACATTGTTAAATAGTCATCTTTAATACATATACATAACATGGAATCAATTGAGAACCACTTATTTGTTTTTTCTTGCTCCATGTAGAGGACCTCCTTTATGGATTTGCTCAATTCCACTTCCCCATCAGTTGATTGTCCAACCATTGCCCTTGGTAACATATCCATGGTACATATGCTAGTTCCCTAATCTTAAACTTGTTAGTTACATACATGCGTATAATTGCAAGTATTTTATCGTAACTTTATTCTTGTCCCTTGCTCAAATTGTACAAGGTAGAGGTATGGGGATTGCATAGGAGCATGAGATGCATTCTTCCTTGAGTTTCAACCATCGTCCACTAGTCAATGAGGTACTGTAACTTATGTTGCAATGCAATAAATAATTCGAGTTGATCCTTAATTATAATGTTCATTAATTATTATTTTATTGATTATATGCATGATGTCACCATATACATGCTCAAGTACAACTAGGAGTTGATATTGCATTGATGCTCACAGAGGTGTGGGAAAGTTTTAGTGCTAAAATAAGCACTCCGACAGTAGAGAGAGCATGACTATCACATCTTAATGATCAAGGAAAAATAATTGCTTGAATTGAATGGGTATGTGGCTATGCAATGGAGCTAAGAGAATATAATAGAAGGCATAAACTAACTGGAAAAAAACAGGCCCTGTGAAAGACATTGAGTAACTGGACTAAAAAGAGTTATATCAGTGATGAGTCTGGTTCAAGCCGATTGTTAATAAAGGGAACAAATTGTTTCAACATACTTAGTTGGCGTGGAAATAAAAAACTTGACTTATGACTTTGAATGGACTTGACGTGGAGATTAAATGGATGAATTGGGAGTTTATTAGTGGAGTGGTAGTTATAACATAATATGGATATGGTAAATTTAAAGGAATCAATGTGGAGAGGGAGTGGGAGTGAGAGTGGAATAGTGAGGTGAGAGAATGAGTGGGATAGATAGGTAAGAGAATGAGTGGGATGAGGTTAGTGGAATTTTTTTGCAAAATATAAAATCAAATTTTATAAAATGATTTTATATTAAAAATTAAATTCCACTAAATAAACTTGAGCCATGAAATGGATGCTTAAGAGAGACAACAAAATATTTGATGGGATTTGCTTCATGATACTAAGGCTTCAACAAAAACGATTCAATATGACAGAAACATTGGAGACTTTGATTGAAAATACTATTGGATTTTCTGACAGTGAAATTTAGGATCCATCTTTATGTGGGTGTTGAAGGAATCTAATTTTTTTGATGGGGGCAGGTCCTGGTACCAACATATGGCTCCACCTTGGGATGAATTTCTCACTACGAGGATTCAAGAACATGAAGACACGGTGCATTTTATTTTCCATCTCTACAAGCTGTAACAATACTCTGCTTACCATTCACTGCAAACAGAAAAGTGCAATCTGTCCTTTCATGTACCAACGCTCCATTGGGCTGTGGAGTCATCACCTCATTCCAAACTTGTAAGTTGTACCTTTCTCATCCAAATTACAAATCCATATGCCTGGAAAACTAAAGAACAACCATATACTGCAACTGTGTCCTTTTCAAGCCTTGAGAGCACGACTGTAGTTTATTGAGGACTGAAAACTATTCATACTACAAAACAAATGCAAACTAAAAACTGTGCTCAAACGGAAAACCAAATGTTTACATGTCAAGTTTAATCATATACACGCCTACACTAACTAAATTAGTTGCTTGATAAATTATAATGAGATTTCCAATGAATCCATGCAAGTATCTCATTGATGAATATATTCTTTTGCAAGCAATTGTTTAAGAGAACCCTCAAGTGATACAAAGTTTGCAGAAAAAATGGAATGAACAATTTATACTTATAATTGTAAATTGCAATCATGTTGAAATTTGTAACATGTGGCAGCACTAAGAGGAATGAATCCATCCACATAGCAACGGGATCATAAAACTCATGGACAATCTTCTTTTCTAGTTGCAGAAGATGAATAAGTTGCTTTCCTTTCTCCTACACATACATTTCTTGGATTTTTTGCTCAATGATTGATGAAGAAATTTGTGTGCATTGTTCTTGAAATTCCCCATTCCCTTCATTTCTTTGAAGAACCTCAACTATTTGTTCCTCATGACAGAACTATCCATGCACTATATTTTCTAAAGAAAAGGACAAAAACCACTCTTTCAAATCTTCTTTCTCGCGTTCTTCGTAATTTTCAAATAAAGGAGGATTGGTGGGAAAATGATCTGTAGGTGCTTATATAAATTTTTGTTTAACTCATCATTAGATTTAGAACTGTAATACACAGGTTGATTGTTGAAAGATTCAATATGTATAGATTCATAATTTTTTTCTTCATCACTTGAATATTCATCATAGATAGGTTGGCCTGCATAACTATCAAAATGATCTTATACATAGTTAACTTGAAAACTGTCTTTAATAGTTTAATTATTAAAAATATGTTGAAAAACTTTTTGAGCAATGGTTTGATCATCGAAAAACCTAGAAAGAGCAATTTGATCATCGAAAAACCTATAAAGAGTAATTTGATCATCTGGACAATTAGAAACTTCTTGAAATATATGGGAATCGAATGTTTCTATAGCGATCTCTTCATTACAAGGCTGACCTTCATCACAAAAATTATGTCCAACATGATTTGAAACAACAATTTGTTCAACAAAAGATTGATATTCATAGGTATCATCAACAGGATGAGCATTCAGATGATCATCAAAACCGTTAAAATCATTATGAGAACATTCCAAAATACCTTCATTGATCTCACCACTAAAATCATTTTCAACATGACTTAAAACAACAACTTTGTTATTAAATTGATCATGAGATTCTTCCTTGATAGCAGAAATTGAAAATGTTTCTTCTTTATCTTTATCAAATTCTAAATCTACATATTATTCATGACATGTTTGGAATCCTTGATTATACTTATCATCGTGAATTTTTTAATCACAAATTGTATTATGGAAATCCCTACTCCCAACAATCTTTCAAAAGGATTTAAACTAAGAACATATACTTACAATGTTTCCAGAAACATCTGTGGAATTATTTCGGTGAGAAAATTATAGAAGCTGGCAGAGATCAGTACCACTTCTGAGCATCTCCATCCAAGGAATACATAAACATATTCATTAGTACATCTTCATGATGAATTCCCAACTGGTACATAAATTTGTGGAATTTCAACAAATTTGTTGTTAAATTGTCATATTTTCTCTTTTTAAATCGTGGAAGGAAATATACCCACTTGTCCATGATAGGTACTGCATTTGGAAATCCTGGAATGTTTGACAAAATTGAATGGCGCAAACCTCCGAGACAGAATGGTAGCCATTTGATCATTTGACATCTTGAAAATATGAAGTTGCCATCGGATTCTTTGGAATCGCCTGGTGAACAAATTTGCAGTCAAACATGTGTCCACTTCTTGTTCACCATTAAGAAGAGGATCTACTCAATATATTACCTCGGGGAAGATGAATTCATTCCTTTGCTCCCTGAAAATGGTGCTAGAAGATGTTAGTGCTAAAATATTCACTTCGACTGCAGAGAGAGAATGGGTAGCATATTTTAATGCTCAGGGAAAAATAATTGCTTGAATTTAATGGGATCCATTTTTAATGTGAAATTCAGGATCCATTTTTATATGCGTGCTACAAGAATCTAAAATCTTTGATGGGGGTGGGTTCTGGTACCAACAAAAAGGTTGAATCAACATCATCCTGGTGAGGACCCATTGACTCAGCATCGTCTTCTAGCCACCACACAATAGGATATGGACAATCTCGCAATTGATTCAATTCAAGTAAGTTGATCTATCCACTCAAAATTAAAAATAGGTTATCTACCTAATTTCAAGTACTAAAATCTAACTAACTTATAGAGTTCACAATTTTGATTTTTGCAGTCCCCATCTTTAGACATCAGTTTCAATCATGCATTTCCCTCTCGCCATGGGCATTGTACAAGTGGTACTGGAAGTGGGGATGACCATAGAGACAACGAGGGGATTGGTCCACATATTTGACAACATTTTTTCATATTGCACTATTTTTATTGTTATTCATACATATATAATGGTTTTTTAATGTATACATATATATAAGTGTACTTTGTTATATACTTGAAGGACTATTTTCTATCATAGTTTTTCTTCGTGGATATACAAAGTGTGTATGTTATTTATGTTTATGGGAATTTCATTTTATCAAGTATGTTTATGTTTATGCACTTTCATGTTAACTTTATCTTATGTTCGTATTTATGTCAACAATTGTACAATTTACAATTTTACAATTACAAGTTACAAGTTTAGGAATGGATGTTACAATTAAAAGTTACAAGTTACAAATTAAATTTTAGAAGTTTCAATTTTATAGATTATGCTCATGTAATGTTTGTGTTATTTATCTTATGCTCATTTTTCATTTTCAATCTAGGATGCCAGATACAAATTACAAGTCCCAATTATTATTACAATTTACCGGCTAATTAGATTTACAAATGATAAGAAAACAAATTCATGAAGCTAGTTTCAATTAACAATAACAATATAATAACATTGATTATATTTACAAGTTTTATTTACAACAAGAAATTACAATTCATGATGCTAGTTTCAATTAATAATAACAATTAGAGTCATAATTTATGATTTACAATCTACAATTACAGTTACAATTGCAAATTACAAATTATAATAGATTAAATTACAAAATAAAAGATATGCAATGGCACAACTAGAGTTGCATTTTACAATATACAATCTACCTTTGTACTGAAAATTACAAATTACAGTTGTACAATTACTCTTTAAGAAATTACTAATTAGACATAAACACATTACAATTGTACAAGTAATCTTTAGGAACTTATTAACTAAACATGTACAAATTACAACTTACAATCTCATTTACAATTAAAATGAGATAGATAATAGGGCCATTGATACCATGCAAAATGTCAATACAAAATCAGATAGTCTGAAAATCATACAAATGATTGTCTAAAAATAATTATTCTGGCCAATGCGTTATAGGAATGCAAGTCTCCATAATATGATCACTGTCAACTTCTATCATATTCCATCTCTTTGGTTCATTGCTCTTCACCTTGATTTCCATGAGTTGTATCTAAGCTGCCACCATCAAATGAATATACTATAAAGATATATACTCAAGCATATAGTCTTGGTAAATAATAAAATTGCCTTTTTTTCAATTTTTGGAAAAAGTGGCCCATGACAACTAGGTCACCAATTTGGTATGTGTAATCGCCATCTTAATAATATCACACCGACCTACTTTTAATTTGTGTACATAGAATTAAATAATGTGCGACACTATCTTCATTACATGAGGATGTAGTGATAACAAATACATCACCTACCACATATTTAATTTTTTGTTAATCAAATGTATATACATTCAAGTACAAGTTTGGAAGTTTGAACATTGAGTAAAATTTGGTTAATGTTTAGTTGCATACCTTCCCTAACCATTAGAAACCTAATCATTATCTAATGATACCACAACATCTTCAATGTGCATCTCTTGCCATGTCAGAATTGAATGAGGACCCTTGGGGTTAAGAGGGGCATACTTCCATTGTTTCACATGTCCAACTTTTTTGCTGTTATCAACGTCACATCCATATGCATCGATGTAAAACTCGTAGAAGAATGCACATTTTCTATTTTCTATGAAAAAACATCGTGCCCATGTCCTTACCCAGAACGGAGTGTAATTCCCTTGTCCCATGTATTGTCTCACAATACCAAGGAATGGATATATTAACATCGCTAATGGAAACATTCCAAAAAAACCTGCATCGAAATAAATGTATCAAATATATAAATTTTCAACTAAGATGATGTTTCAAAGAACATTACAAATGTGAGCTTCAATTGCACACTGTTGTGTCTTACCTGCACTCTAGTCTTGCATGTTCATGACCTTCATGTCCCAACTGAAATGTGCACCAATCAAATAATTTTTCATATGATTTGAGTTGGGTTGAACCATGACTCATATGGTACCTTATAAGTGTCTGCTTCACATAAGCACATGCACCATTATTCTCTCCCTTTCCATGCCATGTTTAAAAAAATATCCAAGTATATCGAAATATTGTATCTTTATGAAGGAAACTTAATTACTAAAAAGAGTGTTCCAATTTGAACTGCCATTCACACCCATCTGACCAAATCCAATGTTCTATAAATGAAACCCCATTCTTTTTGAATGAGTTGTAAATCAACCTAATACAATGTTGAACGAACAATGTGTCATGGTTGCGATCATCACTCACATAAACATGACACTCTTTAATCACATTGCATGATTGAGGAGTGTTATCTCTGCCATCAATGCTTTCCCGAGCATGTATGTACAAAATATGTACAAATATTGACACCTGGTCAGAGTGATAGTACTCACTTTTCATCTCAGTTTGGGGAGAAAATGTCTAGTTCTTGATGAATTCTACCGTTGATAAGATTGTTCCTCCCTCAAACACCTCACGAGAATGCTTGAATTCAACAGGTTGTCACCTAAACCTATGAGAGTGTTTGATGTATTTATAAATATGATTTTGGAAATTTTCTATGAACTTTGGAATAATAATTTTGTCCTCAATCATGCCAATCCTCAATCATGATCGAATGTGAAATGTCTATGGAATAATGCCAAATTACCAAATTCAAGGCATCTTCTTCCACCTACACATATTTGGTTGAAAAATACAACCGTAGGATTCCTTTTGCACAATATAGAAGAAACAAAATCTTGAATCATGGGAGGAACTAGTTCACCATGCCACTGTCTTTTGCAAAAGTATTAAAATGTGTCATAATAGAGTTGAAATTTAACATGGTATCAATGTTATAGCTAATTTTACCACACCTGGGGAATCACACTTGTATGTCCTTCCCCTATCCCTCTGCAGACTCTTTAGACCCCATGGACATTTTTTACACCTTTGATGTTTCCAATATCATCCCTAAAAACATGCTTAAATTGCTATACGTGACTTTTAAACCCTTTCTCATGTATATGCACGGGTTTGACCCCTAAAACCATGTACATCGGGATGTGTGCAAAAGGCCAAATTCTTTTGGAGTTTTCCTTGACATGGATCTGACTCACTTGTCTCCTGGCCTTCCATATTCCTTGAGATCACTCGGATTCGACCCTTCATTACCCCATTGAAGAGCTATATAAGGAACCCTTTGGATACATTTAAGAATAGGTGAGAATTGAGAGCAAAGAAACTATAGTCCATTGTTGCCGGAACTTATGCTTGAGTCTGCATCCCTTTGTCCCTTGGAGCACTTTGGTGTTCTTCGCAAGCTTTCCTTTTGCTTGTGATCTTGCTATTGAGAGATGGAGGATTGAGGTGGTGGAGGCCCAAGTGGGGGATTCAGTTTCTTCGATTCGCAGACGTGCTGACAAAGGTTGTATTCATTGTAATCTCTAATTTTATATTAATAGAAATATCTTTTCCTATCCAATAATGTATGTTTGAATGAATATTTTATCCATGGATGATTTCTAATGCTTATACGTTGTTGATTATATATGCTAGAGTATATCTAACACCAATATATATAGCATGCTTATCTTGTTTACTGATTGTTGAGGAAGTAATTTATCAATTCAAGTTGGAGTTGGAAAGCTCAATGGGGATCTACTTCAACCATTTGGAATAAGGTACGAGTTTTGATCCTTTAGTGTTAGATATTTGATTTCTCTTGCATATTGGAAAGGATTGATTTTTGGAGTCAAGCTGTCTATTGTGGTACCCCAAGCCATAGGAATTTCTCTCCGAAACAGAATTGGTGACTTCACTAGGGACGTTCCTTATTTTTATTTAGGGTGTTGGGGCACAATGTGCTTGATATTATTGACTTGCTCTTTGTTTCTCCCTATTTCTGTGTTGCATTTTATAGTATGTAAATCCATTGAAACTCCCCTTTATTGGTTTGACCCTTGGCCTGCTTTTTACCACTGCCTTCTCTGTATACATAGGTTTTTGGCAAAAAGTCATGTACATATGCTGATTTTTGGCCAAAAGTCGCATATATACACAGGTTTTTGGCCAAAAGTCGCATATATACACAGGTTTTTGGCCAAAATCCGCATATACATGCAGCTTTTTTGGCCAAAAGTAGCGTATATACACAACTGTTCTTTAAACAGACGTGTACATCCTTCCTTTTGGTGAGTTTGATGTCGTGGGAAGTTGTTGGGTGGGTAGTGAGTGTGGTTGGGTCTTCCTTGGGTCTGATGTTGTCTGTTGGATGCTTCTTTTGTGACCAGAGACTGCTTTTTCATTGATTTTTCTTTAATAGTAGTTTTAGTCATTTATCCTTTTTGTTTTTCCATTAGTGCATTACACTTTTTGTCTCGTTTTCTTGTTGGGCTTGTGTTTTATACTTGCTGCAGAGACTGAGAGTTTTAGATGAATTTTATTGCATTTTTCATTCTTTTATATTGAAAAATACAAAGTAGTTGCACTCTTAGTTGCATCTTAGATATGGATTTGAGGAGGTACTTGCATTGGATTGCTCGGATGAGAGTTGTTTTTAGGGTTTCATATAGGAAGGATTGCATTGGAATTCGGAAAGGAATATATATTTGTGCATCTCATGTAGTGGCATACCTTGTTTTTCATTTGACAAATATTGCACTTAGCATTGTTTTTTATGGTGTGCACTTTTACTCACTACTGAGTCATAATTTCATTAGTTGCATGATCATTTCCCTTTGAGTAATCACAGCCAAATAAAATCAACGCTTAATTAAAATGGATTACACTATTTTCTTTGATAGGGTACACCAACAAGATTAGGTTTTAGGGTCTTGGAATAGTTCATTGTGAGTAAATTCTCCAAGACCACTAAACAACAACATGTATGTGTCTGTCCAGGTGAGAGTGTGAAATTCCTTGGTATAATTAGTGTTTCTCAGGATCCTCCTCTTACAAGGGAGTTAAGCACGAGGTAGTGTGAGCAGTTATTGATTGGGATGACCCCTAGTCATAACTGAGTAGCACCAGAGATATTTCCAGGATTGTATTCGTATCTAGGGGATCTTTCGAGAGTTTTGGGCTTTGCTACCCTACCCATACGGTCAATCCTGCCTGTGACTGTCCACCTAAGCATTTATTATATTGAGGTGACCTTAGTTGCATTACCTAGGATATCGAGGGGGTACTTTGCATGGGTTATTCTGCTGGTGTCCCGGCCAGGTAGAGGTCGGACAACACAGTCGCTTTATGTGTTGAAGCTGAGGGCCACTATAATTGGTTACATACCTCCGCTTGTAGTGTATGAGAGTTTCGAGCCTCTACTAGGAGAGACATACCTACTGCATTCGGGGGCTCACATATCCTCCCCTTGGTTTTCTTATATTTTGGCTGTAGATTTTATTAGGAGTGTGCTCTTTGTGTGCTAGTTGGACTTTGGGATCGCGGTTACTTGAGTATATTTATGCTCTCTTGAGTTCGGGTCCTTTTATTTTCGTCATGCCTAGTATCTTATCACCCATATTGGTCCTAGTACGGACCCTGGTGTTAGACTTGGGGGCATCACAACCCCTTACCGTGCTCATACATTTGGGAATGGCCATATTCCATCCTCTACTCCATTTGTGGAGGATTTTTATTCCCTTCGCTCGGTCTTTACACCAATGGCCACCCTCACGGGGGTGGTAGTGGATGCATGAACATTGGGTCCACACCTTACTTTCCGTTTTATGTCCCATTATTCACTGCATTGTTTCCTTTGGGTGTAGTTGTAATGATCATTCCTCCCTATATCCTATACTTTGGATTCTTTATTGACTATCTTGGGTTGTTTTGGACTAATATGGTTGTCATGTAGGGTCCAATTTTTGTACACTCTCTCCGAGGTTTCGACCCATTCGTTCCTATCACAGATATTATGTCTGAACTAGCATATAGGTTAGGATATCACATCCACTTGCACTTATGCATTGCCTTATGACCATTCCATCTTAACCTTAGGTATGACCCCATTCCATGGTATCACGGAACCTTCATGTTGCTGTTAGAAGTGATATTATGTGAATGGTAGAGCTTTCCTCTACATGGGTGTCCTAGTTAGCTCCCTTTTGCATTTGGTACCCATGATGTGAGTCCTCTCTTAGGTCTGGAAGTCCCCCTTTAGTCCCGCCATGTCCTTGAGCAAGAGCTCCATACTCCTCTTGAACTTTATGCTAGCCATTCCCCCGGGACTCCCTTATGTCAAGTTGTAATTGCATTATCATGAGCTTTTCCTACCTCATTGAGCCTTCTGCCGGCTTCCCTGACTTTGAGTATCAGCCATATAGCTTGAGCTTGTCTTATGTCTAGCCACACAGAGCCATTTTATATATCCTTTGCAGCTTGATTCCTGATTTTTATCAAGAGGGGACTTTCCTCCGAGTGTCGCTATCCTATACATGTATCTTTGCATTGAGCATAGGTATGTTCCACTGCTTGGAACTAGTTTGTTTTCCCATATGACACTCGTCTCCTCCTATTCTGTAACTATAAAGCAATTTTATTCTTTTTCAAGTTTTTTAAATATTTGAAAAAGTCCAAAAAAAAAATTTTAAAAACCAAAAATTCAGACAAGGAAAGATGTTATCTTTGGAAGTTGTCGAGTCGTGTCTCCTTTGAATAGAACACTATATATCACATCCATTGGTTGGGTTTATAGTTTGAATTTAGGAGCTGTACTCGTTTATCTGAGTTTATCTCCACCGACTAGTTAAGCTTCCAGTCCCTATGGAGTCTCTGTCGATGCCTCCTATGTCGCAGAGATGTCCCAGTTTTGTATATCAATTCTATGCTGCCTACATTCAGTCACCATTCAACGTTATGCTCTTGTTCGAAGGAAGTTAAAACCTGAGTCGGCCATTCCTCAGTTATCTTGACTTTGCATGTCTGCCATTCTTGGTATAGTTACTGGTTCGTGCACCTTATGATCGATTCCTTCCACATTATACAACTTTTCTGAGTACCTCATGTTGGATGATGGGTGATGCCTTAATTCCCTCCTTCCAGTGGATTTCATCCCATCAAATTCAGATCATTTATTCTGGGATTGGAATCTAGAGTCATTTTTGAGTGCCTTGAGACTTGCAGTCATTAGTGGCAGGTTCTCTTGCCATCGACAGTTCTTTGGGAATACATCAATGTCCCCTGATCGATGGATTCTATCAAGTGTTCGACCTCAACACATTTATTCACACTTGTTAGTTTTCACTCTAGTACCTTTATTCCCATTATCATTATCGGTGGGTGATCTCGTGTCTCTTAACGGTATACATCAATGACCGGTAATCAGACGATGGACTACTATGTTTGACCTCGACACCTCTATTCGCATAGTAGGACTTGTACTCGTAGCGGTTTTTGTAGAAGACCTTCCAGATTGGTGGCATCTCTTATATGCCACATCCTTGATCGTGCCAGTGTTCATGAGATTTCAGCTCTCATGACTTGATTCTAGTATATGTTAAACATTTCCAGCCATTGTGGAGATCTTGATCCATTGTATATCTTTAGCCATTATGGATATATTGATCCTTTGTATATCTTCATCATGGAGATTCTGATCTATGTATATTGTACATGGTGATGACCACTTATGTCATATTTTGTATCATACCTATTCATGGCCATTGTACTCTTATGTATCTGGGACTGCTATATGTATTTTCAGTTATATACAGAGTTGTATCATGGTACTTTGCAGATTGGGTGGCTGGTCTTCCACTGGGTTCTTCATCACTCCACTTTTGGGATGGACTTATAATGTATTTCGACCATCGTATGACCCCTCTGACCCCACACATTAGGGGGCATCTGTTATAGCTGATTTTACCACACTTGGGGAATCACACTTGTATGGCCTTCCCCTGTCCCTCTGTAGACTCTTTGGACCCCATGGACCTTTTTTATACCTTTGATGTTTCCAAGATCATCCCTAAAACATGCTTAAATTGCTATACGTGACTTTTAAACCCTTTCTCGCGTATATACGCTTGTTTGACCCCTAAAACCGCGTACATCGGGATGTGTGCAAAAGGCCAAATTATTTTGGAGTTTTCCTTGACATGGATCCGACTCACTTGTCTCCTAGCCTTCCATATGCCTTGAGATCGCTCGGATTCGACCCTTCATTGCCCTATTGAAGAGCTATATAAGGAACCCTTTGGATACATTGAAGAATAGGTGAGAATTGAGAGCAAATAAACTATAGTCCATTCTTGCCGAAACTTATGATTGAGTCTGCATCCCTTTGTCCCTTGGAGCACTTTGGTGTTCTTCCCAAGCTTGCCTTTTTCTTGTGAGCTTGCTATCGAGAGATGGAGGATTGAGGTGGTGGAGGCCCAAGTGGGGGATTCAGTTTCTTCGATTCGCAGATGTGCCGACAGAGGTTGTATTCATTGTAATCTCTGATTTTATATTAATAGAAATATCTTTTCCTATCCAATAATGTATGTTTGAATGAATATTTTATCCATGGATGATTTCAATTGCTTATACGTTGTTGATTATATATGCTAGAGTAGATCTAACACCAATATATATAGCATGCTTGTCTTGTTTACTGATTGTTGAGGAAGTAATTTATCAATTCAAGATAGAGTTGGAAAGCTCAAAGGGGAGCTACTTCAACCGTTCGGAATAAGGTACGAGTTTTGATCCTTTAGCGTTAGATATTTGATTTCTCTTGCATATTGGAAAGGATTGATTTCTAGATTCAAGCTGCCTATTGTGGTACCCCAAGCCATAGGAATTTCTCTTCGTAATAGAATTTATAATATGATTTTGGAACTTCTCTATGAACTTTGGAATAATAATTTTGTCCTCGATCATGTCAATCCTTTTAGATGGTGCAACTAAAGAAGACGATGCATCCATGATACATACTCATATCTCTTCCATGTAACTGTGATATTTAACAATCCAAAGTGTGTTGGATCGAATGTGAAATGTCTATGGAATAATGCCAAATTACCAAATTCAAGGAATCTTCTTCCACCTACACATCTTTGGTTGAAAAATACATCCTTAGGATTCCTTTTGCACAATATAGAAGAAACAAAATCTTGAATCATGGGAGGAACTAATTCACCATGCCACTGCCTTTTGCAAAAGTATTAAAATGTGTCATAATAGAGTTGAAATTTAACATGGTATCGATAATAACAAGTGTTGTGAATTGTGCCTGGCCTAATATACCATGGTTTTAACTTTTCAAACATGTTGGTTGATATCTAGACACTAGGATATTTGACCTCTTGAAATTCCTTGAACAATGCAACTCCTCTCATCTCCATAACATGTTTACAATGATCAACATAAATCCCTCTAGATAAATTTTGTTGCAGCACATGATTTTGATCTGGTATAACATGAGAATGGTTGTCCCAAAACTCTACCACCATCTCTCTAAAGTATTTATAAATATCGTCTCGATATGATTTCCTACAAATAAGAGCTCAACAAGCAACTTCATTGTTTTCATCTATCCATACCCTAAATTTAGTATATTTGTGCAATGTTTTTCTTGAAACATGGAGCGATTTGAAAATTCTTTCCACCATTTGATTTCTTGAGTTTGTCGACACCACAACCACAATTGTAATTGCCCTACAAACATCTTATATATCAGGTTTTTTTAATTTTACGAATGAAGATAACACTTTTGTGATTCTTTTTTATAGGGTTTCATGTGCCATTTTACCTTTAAAATCTTTAAAACCCAATAGGTTTGTGGCATAGTTTAGTCTTTTATGTTTTAGAAATCCATGTAGGATTTGAGCTTCTGTGATAAGTGTTGTCCAAAATGAAACTTGATAATGTTTCTAACATACTCTCTAACTGTTTGAATAGGACTCGGGTTCCCAAATTATTCTCCTACAAAAACATCCATAAGGTATTTTAGACAATCTCCACCTCTTTCAAACCCAATGCAACTGCTAATTACCTTGAATTTATGTGAGAGGGAACAAGGTTCTGTAACGGTTAATCAAGATCTATCCTTGCATATAGTCCAATTAAAATTTTCAAGGTTCAACTCTAACCTAATAAGGGACTTTTTGTTGGTTGTGGAGCCCAATCTTATAGATACAGAGATATTATTTAGTTGTGTTTGTACCCTAGGTGTACTGTACACTTGTTCCCCCTGCTTTGGGGTTCGGGGATGTTTGTTGGCCAACATTTTTGCAAACCCATGGTATTGGGTCAACCGTAATATTTTCCCATGGTATTTTTCCCCTATAAAAGAAAGAATTGTAACATGACTGTGTATGGTACTATAACATTGTAAACAATCTCTGTGATTGTGTGAGAGAGACTGTGAGAACGTGAAGAGGAAGTGCAGCGGTTTTGCTGCAGCTTGTATCCCTTCATCTTTCTAGACTATAATAAAAGGACTGGCAATTTATTTGTGGATGTAGCCCATAGTTTGGGTGAACCACGTTATATATGCGTCTCTCTTTAATATGTTTAATGTGTTTTGCATCTTTTTTAATGATTTAACTGTATATCTATTATTGCTTTGCGGTCCTATTTTCTAACACTTTTGTTCAAATTAAGAAAGAAAAATCGAAGTAGGAAGTATTCAAAGACTATGGTCTCACCCATGACTATTTCAAATGCATCCAAACATCACAAGCAAATGTATGAAAATTTAGGGTATTTAAATATTGTTGAAGGGGTTCTTATGACTACATGGCTTCCATCAACATATTTCATGTTACCTGATCAATTGGGTAACACTATTGTCTTCAACTATCCTCAAGGTTAATTTGAATGCAAATTCTAAATTTGAGTTTCAAGTGCATATATATTACTCACATAGTCTTATTGCTTCACATACTTTGAGCAAATCTATCCAATCCCAAATATGTCATTCATATTTCAAATTAATATAATAATAATATAAGTGTTCTATGATATTGTTTCCTTCCCTTAGTCAATCTTTCCCCAAAAGTAACTTTACCTAGACTTCCTATAACTCTCCGTGTTGTAATAAAATCCATTCCAACTCCACTTGGGGTCATGTTTCAAATTTTATTATCTTTTGATTGCCATGCCATTTTAAGTCAAATACACTTTTCAATTGTGTTCAATCTCTTCATAGTACAATTTTATATATCACTATAAAATATCTGATGTCCATATCCCTTGCCATGTCGAAATTGGAAATTTTGTCCATATGCATATACTTTAATTTCAAAATGTTATCATATAATATATCCCCATAGTAAAATGGAAATAGGTCCCTATGGTCTATTGTCCTTCCACTCAAATTGTAACTAGGCCTTCCAAAGTCTCTCGTGTCTATGGTTGTGAACTCGTAAAATATGTCAGCCCGTGAGGTTACAAATGATCAGTTATAACAATGGATACTAAGAGCGGTACCAATGACCAACAAAATCCAATCCAGGTACTGTCAACATCCCATGACAATAACTTATAGGGTATATATCCTATGTTTGGCCACTAATAACCTTCGTCAAGTGCGAGGAAAGAAGTTATCCCTCGAACAATATTAATTCGCCTATTTTAAACAGGTGGTGGGTATCCCCCCTAAGAGAACATAAACATGTTAACTCGGGTTTTACCTCCTCTGGCACGACGCCTCTTTCCCTCAGAATTCTTTTCCAGTTGATGATGAAGACTTTTTAAAGGTTCATTATAGACAAAAACCATGTTTCATATGAGAAATGATTGATGGACATTATTTGGATGCCTAACCCAACAATCCTACCTTATACTAACAAATTATTTTGTGCCCTCCTATGGAGAAATTATTTTGGTTGGATTAAGTCGTTGTGTTTGATTTTTTAATGGATTTCTTGCTTAGTAGAATGAGAATGGGAGATCATTATTAAAAAATTATCCATCCAATTATATGTGTATGTGTGTTAAATTATAAATAAATATAATATAAATGTTTTTTGAACAATTTTCAAAAGAGTGACTAAGCATATTTATTTAATGCATGCACACTTTCAATTTAATATTGTGCGATAACATTTTAAAAATATAATCTAATAAATTATGGACATACATGACAATACAAATTCTTACTTTCTAAATTGTAAAATAATAAAATTTAGTACAATACATTAAATTAATTTCTAGGTTATGTTAACTATGCTTTGAATTTTAATTGAAAAATATCGAATTTAATTGATATAAATCAAACAAATTTAATAAAATTGTAACATATATCTCTCCAAATATATATAAAAAATATACACAATTTATATTTGTTAACAGATAATTATATATAAAAACCAAACATTTTATCTATTCTTTATTAAATTAAATAGAGATTAAGTTTTAAATTTTAAGTGAAAAATAAATAACCTAATTTATTAAACTTCGGTTTTTTGTATCTTAAGAGGTCCTAAGTTACTACCCTTGGTACATTTTAAAATGAGGTGTTTGTCATTATATATTTAACAATTTTACAATATCTAGTGCACATAGATTAGCACACATTTAAAATTTAAGAGAACTTTGTGAAGGTTCTATACAATTTTTTTCGATTCTATACAATTTTTTTCACATGTATATCTATTTGGATTTAAATGGTTCTAGAGAGTGTTCATTGGTATGAATATGTGGCTATCAATTCCACTAGATGATACTTGAAGTCCTATTAAGAACAGCCTTGAGGAATAAAATTTAACTCTCCACAAAAAAAATTGAGAGCACACACTTTTTTGCTATATCTAGATTGATAATAGTTACACAAGCATGCAATAATATTCTCTAATAACACTCAATGCATGTATGAAAATTTCACTGCATTATTTAGTATATAAAAATTAATTACGAATGTAAAGACAAAATTAATCAATAATGAGAAAATTCCAACATGAGTATGCGATGCAAGAATTCTCTTAGTATGAAGCAATCATAAGGATGTACTTGAGTAACAACCACTAAAGATGTACCAAAGACATAACGTTCAACCAACTATCAAGACAGTGACATTTGGATTTTAAAATGTAGACTAATAAAAGTGGTCTATATTAAACTTGCATTAGAGGAAATTTGACATCTAAAATCGGCCTCCTATGGAAAATAATAAAATAATAGTTATTAATTTTAGAGGAAGAATGAAAAAAAACTACTTTTTTTTCCTATTTTCAACATATCTCCTTGTGTTTTTACTCAAATTTTGAGCGAGAGAGCTCTTTGGATGCGGAATTTAATTCCACATCCAACGAACTCTCCTGCTCGGAATTTGAGTAAAAGCACAGGGAGATATGTCGAAAATATGAATAAAAAAAGTAGTTTTATTTTATGACAAATATGTCAATTCAACCATTATGGTTGACTCATTTTATTGAAATTCTATTGGCTCTTGAATTCCAACTCACAAAATTTATTGTTGGCGCATTATCTTATAAGGCCCATTTTAGACCCCAAATTTCCTCTAATGACAACAAGTTAAGAAGTGATATATGTGATTGGATGACTCAATTAACAAATCCTTTGTTCAATGTAGATACAAAGTTCTACCAAAACTCAAGAATCATTAAAAGAGCTCTATCTTCCCCTGTCTTTTGGTTTTTATCTATTTTTTTTCCTATTTTATGTATTTTACATCCTTTTTTTGGAAAGAGAAAAATAAAAGTTATGGTATAGAGAAGAGGTAGGTAAATATATGTGAGCAATTAATTCCCAAGCATGTACGAAAACATCATTGAGAAAAAAACAATGTAACAAATAGCCAACAAGAAGAAGAAGAACAGTGTAGCACATGCCTACTCTATAATAAGAGTATTTTCATGCAAACAGTGTTTCAAAACATGTTAGTGGAAACAAAAAGAATAAAACAATAAAAAGTGAAGTTGTGTAAGCAACACATCTCAAAGCATAACAACAAACATAAATAGGTGAAGCTCCCAATAAATAATGGTGTAACAGTGAGAAGGGTGAGCTTTAAGTCTCACAATCTCACAAGCTGATCTCAAGAAGAAAGAGTCCTCAAAAAAGATATTTGAAGGGGTGCCAAAAAGAAATGGGTGTTAAAATAGGGTGACCCTTATAGGTAAGTTGCAATATCAAATAACTATGTGATACAGATGCACAACAATTGCTAGTGCAACATCATTCATGGGGTTGTCCTTGAGGCTAAAGGAAACGGCACAAACATTAGATGCAATCATGTTATTGGAATACATAACCCTATATGTTAGATTCTAAATGATACCTTATAGATTCCAAAGGAATAATGAAAGAGTTCCAAAAGTTCTATCACATGTGAGATCCTACATAGATGAAACCAAACCTATGGTGTATTATTATTTCAATGGGTTGATTTACTAGGTTGTTAAATGTTAATATGATGTGTTTATCCATGTAAAATCCTAACATGGTATCAAAGCATTGTTTATTTTAATTATTTGTAAAATTAGGTATTTAATTAAAAAAAACTATTATACAATAGCTATACCTAATAACCAGATGGCAAGGGATGTTTGAACATAAAACAACTATACCTATTCTTTAAGCAAGGGTTAACAATTGTTTTAGTATTATCGTTTAATTAAGAAGATTTAGTTTTGGTATTATATCTTTTTAGCTATTTTTTATATTGTAATATCTAACTATATATTTAACATGTTTTATAACTATTTACTCAAAATAGTTAATATTAGTAGATAACCATTAAGAAAATCATAAAAATTATATTATAATTACAATCTCATATATATATGAAAACTCATAAATAAATAAATATATATATATATATATGAAAAATCAGTATTCCTCACTATATTTTAAGTAAATGTAGTTAGGTTAATTGCTTAATTAAATTAAGTAATTAACCTAACTACATTACCTTATTTGTGTTTTATAATTAGATAAATTGAAAAAAGTTAAAATTAAAAATTAAAATTTTTAACTAAACCTTTGTTGACTCTCTTTAGAATTCATTTTTTCTATTACAGTTACAATGAAAAGATAAAACCCATTCTAGATTGTAATACTACAAAAAATGTTAAGGGTTAAGTTTGATTGAAACATTGCTTCATTATTATGACATTGTGTAACATCCCCGACCCTCCGACCGGTGAAGAGGACGCTACCATGGCATTAACCATCCGGGCTGGCAGCCCCATGAACATGTGAATTCATAAAAATGTTGAAACAAAATGCATTGAAGTAGAACATACACAAATGCAATTATTTATCATACATAGCGGAAGCAACCTACATTCATACAAGAATTCATTCAACATGTTCATCATAATCATTAACAGTAAATAGGATTACAGAAATAAAATAGACAAGGTTACTTATCTTATAAGAACTCGTTCCGCAACCAACTATGTCGCTGCAACGTTCCACCCAACCATAGGCCAACATGCTCCTTAATCTCTCAGCAACGCTGCCACCCCTGAGCTGGGCATGATTCTCCAAGGAATAAGGAACAAGCAGGCTTACACATAGCCAAGGATGCACAAAACACAGCCAAGCCAACACAGTTGGGTTTATAAGGCCATCAACAAGCTAGCCAAGCCAACATGGTCAGGTTTATCAGGCCATCAAGGAGTTGGGAAAGGCTAAATGCTAAGCTGGTGAGCTCATTACAAGCTAGGAACACCTACACCAGAACTAGCCTGACTTCTAAGACACCCACACACACCCAACACAAGGAATTAGTCCCTTCTCTGCTACATAGTCCCTCAGGCCCTGCCTTCCCTTCCAGTGCTATTCAGGGGTTGTGGAGAAGAAATCCATCCCTCTAGCTCTATCTGTGTGGTTTCCAAACACACCAGGTTTATCAAGCAACCCAAGCCCCCATCCCTGCTCCAAACACAGTCCGAAGACCAACCATTGCACGCATGCAATCAATTCAACAATTACAGCTTAACAGGGGAAAACGACTCCTGAGTCGTTCTTGGCCCTATCATGGCCAAAACAACTCCAAACAATTTGCAACAGCCCCAAAGTGTAACATCATACACAACCAACAAACGTGGGGAACAACAACCAGTTCTGCACAATCGAGGCCACTGGGGAAAACTTACTCAACCCACACTAGGGAAGAAAATGCAGTCTCCCAACCTGTGTGTGAGGGAAAATTGCACCAGACCCCAAAATACAGAGGGAAAACACACCAAATTCCACTCTATGGAAGAACGTGAATGACAACCGATAAGCGGCTCCCCTCCTGGCTACGTGAGATCAAATTGGATAGATGCCTAGGTGCAAAAAATGAACAGACTCCCTTCCCCAAAATGTAAAGAAGACCCCAACAAAACACACTGTAACATAAGGGAGACCACAACAAACCCACAATCAGTCTGTGAGGAAAGTATACACCCACACCATCCACAAAATCCGTAGAGAAAAACTGCGTGAGTAAAACTAGGAAAATCCTGTGCATGAGCATAAGCGAGACTTTCGCTCCTTCGTGAGAATGAACAACTTTGCCTATGCGTGAAGATGAACAGACAATGGAGAGGATGCGTAGTAGTTAGAAGTGAATTATTGTTTCAGCACCATCGTGGAGAGAGTGTGGAGTGATGGTGGTGGTTTTTTCTTTCCATCGTGAGGTCAACCACGCTGGTG
This sequence comes from Pseudotsuga menziesii, assembly GCA_001517045.1. Lineage (NCBI taxonomy): Eukaryota > Viridiplantae > Streptophyta > Pinopsida > Pinales > Pinaceae > Pseudotsuga > Pseudotsuga menziesii. Next base: position 731,149 of record LPNX011110203.1, on the reverse strand, counting down.
GAGTGTGCATGTGGGAAAGTATTGACAGCCCTGCCACCCTCCACTCCCAGCCATAATTGCCCCAACTAATAGTAGTAGTTCTTAATGGTGGTGGTTGGATAAAACAAGGAAAGATGGGAAAATCAAAATAGGGTGGTGACACATGGATTTTCTCTCATGGCTCAAGGTTTGACAATTCCCCCACCCTTATCCTTGTGAAAATCATGCCCCTTCTCAATTTAGATGCCGCGAATGTAGCTGGTTGGGTTATTTAATTAAAGATGCATATTTACATTATGAAAAAACTTGATATGTATGGCGCATGCCCCGATATACCATCGGTGACAATTTAAATCCGAAACATAGCATAACCATTCAATGGTGGGGCCTTGGCCTTTAGCTCCGCACCATGATCATTTACAATATATACATCATATACATCTAATGCAACGGGGTCAAAACTAGGGTGTTACATTCCCCTTCCCCTTCAATAGCACTATCCTCGGTGATTTATAAAATTTGAACAAAAATGCTACACTGGTATCGCCTCAGTGTTCCGCAGAATTGAATAAAAATGGATGTGTCAATCACATGGAATCCTCCAGCTCCCATGTAGCCTCTTTAGGTTTGTAGTGCTCCCATTGCACCTTTACCTGCCCTATGGCCCAGTTCTGGAGCATTGTGACCTTCCTGTCGAGGATGCACATTGGCTCGATTCGGAACTCTCCCTCGGGTTACACCTGAATCACATCCCAATTTATCACATGGTTAGGATCATGTACATATCTCTTAAGCAAAGAAACATGAAAAACATTATGAGCTCTAGTACTAGTAGGCAATGCAAGTCTATATGAAACTGGCACTATTCTTTCAAGCACTTCAAACGGCCCACAATATCTAGGTGACAGCTTGGCACAACTTCCAAGCTTCAAGGAAATATTCCTTGCCCTCACTCTGAGGTAAACATGGTCACCAACACTGAACTCCCTGTTCACCCTATGCTTATCTGCATAGCTTTTCTGTCTGTCCTGTGCTGCTTTCAGATTATGCCTCATCTTTACAACCTCTTTCTCCATTTCCTTGAGCAATTCTGGTCCAAGCACAATCCTGTTCACTGGGTTATCCCAAGTCACTGGTGTCCTACACCTTCTTCCATACAAAGCTTCATACGGACTCATTCCCAAGGATGCCTACTGTCCATTGTTATAAGCAAACTCTACCAAGTGTAAGTAATCTTCCCACCTAGTGGGTTTTTCCATTACGTACATGCGAAGCATGTCTTCAAGCACTTGATTAACTCTCTATGTCTGCCCATCTGTATGAGGATGGTATGCAGTGCTAAAGTTTAGCTTTGTACCCAAATCTACAAACAACCCCTTCCAAAAGTTGGAAGTGAACTTGACATCTCTGTCAGATACTATTGCCTTAGGAAATCCATGTAATTTGAAAATATCCTTCATGAAGATCATTGCAATGTTATCCGTCTGATGCGTAGACTTCACTGGTATAAAATGCACTGCCTTAGTCAACTTGTCTACCACAACCATGATGGAATCATGTTATCTCCAAGTCATCGGCAATCCTGTAATAAAATCCATGGAAATAACTTCCCATTTCCATTTTGGAACTGGTAAAGGCTGCAACAAACCTGCTGGATGTTGATGCTCAATCTTTACCTATTGACATTTCATGCACCTTGAAATGTATTCAGCCATATCCCTTTTCATTCCTGGCCAAAAGTACTACCTTCTAGCTGTAGCAAGTGTCTTCTGATATCCTCGGTGACCATAATACGGAGCTTGATGGATTTCATCCATAACAACTCTCCTCAAATCTGCTACATCTAGAATATAAATTCTACCTTTATAAGTGAGAAGTCCGTCTTCTTCCAATTTATATTCCTCATACCTCTTCTCAAGACTTTGCTGTTGCAATTTGTCTTTTACCTGCTCATACAATTCATCTCCAGCAACATGACTAACAATCTACTGCCTCAAATCTGATTGGCAAATGCTAAGAGATGCCACATGCAATTCTTGCATCTTCCTGCTAAGTGCATCAGCTACTTTATTCTCTTTTCCTTTTATGTGCTTGATTTCAAAATCAAACTCACATAAAAATTCCAGCCATCTTGCTTGCCTAGAGTTTAGAGTAGGCTGATCAAATAGATACTTCAGACCACAATGGTCTATTCTAAGCTCAAATCTTCTACCCGTCAATTAATGCCTCCACATCTTGAGAGCATGTACTATGGCTGCAAGCTCTAGATCATGAGTGGCATAGTTCTTCTCATGTTCCTTCAGCTTTCTTAACTCATAACATATCACATGGTTTTCCTACATAAGGACCCCTCAAAGCCCTTGTCCGCATGCATCAGTACACACCACAAAATATTTCTCTAGATCTGCAACCTTCAATACTGGTGCGCTGGTGAGAAGATTCTTCAACCACTAGAAACTTTCTTCACACCTGGATGTCCATTCGAACTTCATCCCCTTCTTTTGCAAAGAAGTGAGGTCATGTGCAACTTTGGAGAATCCATCAATGAACCTCCGATAGTATCCTGCAAGTCCCATAAAAGATCTTACATCTGTCACATTTCTTGGAGTAGGCCAATTCATAATGGCTTCAATCTTTTCAGGGTCCACAGATATACCCTCATCTGAGATAATGTGACCCAAATACTGAATCCTATCTCTATAGAAGTCACACTTGCTTACTTTTGCATACAGTTGATGCTCCCTGAGCAATTTCAATGTCAATCTCAAATGCTCTTCATGTTCTTCCTCATTCTTAGAATAAACAAGAATTTCATCAAGGAAAACAAGAACAAACTTGTCCAAATACCTGCTGAAGACACTATTCATAAGGCACATAAATGTAGCTGGTGCATTTGTGAGACCAAATGGTACCACTACAAACTCATAATGTCCATACCTTGTTCTGAAGGTTGTCTTATGAATGTCTTCATCCTTTATTCTCACCTGATGATAACCAGACCTCAAGTCAATCTTGGAAAATACCTTTGCTCCTCTCATTTGATCAAAGAGGTCATCAATCCTAGGCAAAGGATATTTATTCTTCAAATTAACCTTGTTCAATTGTCTGTAATCAATACATAACCTGAGTGTACCATCTTTCTTCTTTACAAACAGAACCAGTGCTCCCCAAGGAGACACACTCGGCCGGATATACTTCTTTTCCAGCAACTCTTGCAGTTGCATCTTCAACTATAGCATCTCCAATGTACTCATCCTGTAGGGTGCCTTGGACACTAGTGCTACTCCTGGCACAAGTTCAATCATGAAGTCAACGTCCCTTTTTGGAGGAAGCCCTGGAATCTCATCAGTAAACACATCCTTGAATTCCTATAACACCTGATAGTCCTCCAACCGAGGATTTTCATCTCTTGATGTCTCCAAAATGTGAGCTGCATACAACTGGAAACCCTTCCTACAGAACTTCTTCAGCTGCATTGCTGAAAATTGTCGTAATGAAATCACCTTTGGAATACCTTTCACAACTACTAGGTTCCCTTCTTCATCCATGCATTCGAAAGTCTTATTGTAATAGTCAAGCTTCACCCTATGAGATTCTAACCAATCCATTCCAATGAGAACATCATAGGAACTAAGTGGTAGAACATTCATATCCACACAAGTGACCAATCCATCCATGACCAATGGACATTTCTCTACCACTTCACTAACTTTTCTCTTAGTCCCAGTGGCCAGCTGAACTAACCAAGACTTCCTATGCTTTACTTTCTTAAAATCAGAAATCTCCACCACTCTAGGAGTAATGTAACTATGAGTAGAACCAGGGTCAATTAAAATAGAAACAGATTGCTCAACAATCTTACCTGCAACTTCAACCATAGCTGACTGGTGATCTTCCTGGCGGTCCTCTAGTGCTGCATATATCCTAGGGACTACTCTTGCTACTTGACCCACTGTTTCTGCTTCTTGAATGTTGTAATTTGGCCTTTCACTCTCATTCTTGAGTGGACAATTTCTCGCATGTGGGGTCCTCCACATTTCCAACATTTAAGTGGTCCTCTATTCTATTGTGGATCCTTAGGCTTTCCTCCTGTCACTCCAACTGGCTTACTCGCAGCTTGAGATGGATGCTTCTGTTGATTCTTGAAGTTAGAAGGTTTAAAACACTTATTTCTTTGGTCAAACTTCTCATTCTTCTTGTCCTTCCATGCCTTATGGTAATCCGGCTTACCTTTGCTTTGCTCATAGCAATACTTAGCCTTCCTTATTGCTTCTTCAAGATTTCTAGGTTCATAAAACTCAATTCTATCTTTGTAAGACTGAGGTAATCCACTCAAAAAATGTTGAACCTTCAACAGCTCCAAAAACTTATTTGCATATTCTTCCATGGTCCGCTATCCCAATCTCAGCTCGTGGAACTCCTTAATCTTGTCATCATAATACCTGTCAGAGAGGTATTTCTGCTTGAAATACTTCTTGAATTGTTTCACTTAAGTCTCCTTTCACTGATCCTCTTTACTTGCTTGAAGTGTTCCCACCAAATGGATGCTCTTCCATTCAGATTGAATATGGCAACTCTTGCCTTTATGTTTCCTGAATAATCATGCACTTGAAAGTACTTCTTTATCCTAAGAATCCAAGCTTCAGCCTCTTGTCCAGTATTTACCTCACCATCAAATGTAGGAGGTTTAGCTTTCCTAAATTCATCTCGAGAGCGATCCCTATGGTGTCTCTTTCTTTTTATTTTATGAGAAGAAGAACTTGAATCCCCACTAGATTCTTCAGAGTCAGATGATCCACTAGAATTTCCTCTCCTTCTCCTAGTACTGCTCTTACTACCTTCTGGTCTTGCTGTACCTCGTCCAGAGTCTATATTTCTTTGCAAGTCTGTCAAACTCTGCAACATTGCAGCATTCAACTGATGTTGCTCTTCCTGGGCTTTGATCAAGCTTCTCATGGTGGCTACAACATCTGACGCTGTCTCTTGGAATCTCCTTCCATTAGACTCTATGTCATCATTTCCATTACAGACATTTTCTCCCATGGCATCTCGGGCACGCTCATAGGAATCCCGAGCATCATATCCATCATGGGTTCTCATAACTGAACCACCACTTACTTATCAAACTGCACTACCTGGAATATTGCTCTTGAAGGTGACTATGATTCTGCAAACGTGTTAGTAACACAACTGTTAGATGCATGACATTGATTTAAATCATAATTACTTACCTTCTCTTGGAAAAATCATAAAATAACAAATTTTCCCAACACAAGATATTCTTGATCAAAGAACGTCTGTCTGAAGGGGATGACGGGGGTCAAGGGGGCTTGCCCCCTTGTGGCTTCCTTTCCCCACTGCAGGGTGGGTCGAGGGCAGTGCCCTCATTTTTTTTTGTTTGTAAATCTATGATTATCTATGATTTTTGTGCAATCTGGCGCACAATATCGCTGCCACTTTCTCCTTTTTAGCCCTGAAAATCCATTGAAAAACCTCTAAAAATCCCTCAGAAAGACAGTTGAAATCTGCTAGGAAATCCCACGGAAAACTCAAAATTTCCTTGTACAAGGTCGGGTCTCATCCCAACTAACATTCCAACGTTTTGGCGGTCAGCACAACTAACTTCCTCCACTGTTCAATGGCGATCGGATCCACTAAGCACTACCGCGTTGGCGATCGAATCCTCTAACCTTTGGAAGGATAGTCCATTAGACAGCCGCAACGACGAACGTTCAATCCACTAACTTCATCCGACGTAGCTCATCAGTAACTGAATTAACTAGGTGTCAACAATGTGCTCAACTAACCATTGTTGATGGCCAACAATTCCAGGACTTAGAAATTTTTTTGAAATTTTCCCTTTAGTATTCATTTTCTCCTCTTGATCAGCTCCATTCTCTTCTTTTCATTGGTGAAATAGTTCCATCAGTAGCCGCAACGGCGGCCCACCATCTTCGCTCTTCTCCCGATCGGCGGCCCAATCTCCTGTGGCATAACCTGAACGGTATCGGCAGTCTCTTCTCGTCGGAAGACTAGTGCTCTAGGATTCCAAAACGGCGGCACACGAAACATTATCTTCTTCCGATAGTCGACGATTTCGGACCTTAGAAAAAATTTTAAGCTTTCTTTACAGTGTCGGCGGTTGGAGGCCTTACCCGTCAAATGCATAGTTGTCTAGCCATCCGCAACGGCGGGCACTCGATCAACTTTTTCCGCCGACGGACGTCGAACACTTAGAAAATTTTCCACAATTTTCCTTCCAACTGTCCTCCCCCAGGTATGCTTCTACCTATCTCTCCGCTGCATCGGAATTTCTTCCCGTGAAGTGTTCTGATGAACCGACAGTTCAAACACTTAGACAAATTTGTGGAAGTTTTATGTCATCAACTTCTGATCTCTGCTGGGCATAAAGAAATCCTACTTCTGTCACTGCATCTTCATGGTCCATTCAGGCCCATGCTGCAACATGAGCTCTGATACCACACTATAACGTCCCCGACCCTTCGACCGACGAAGAGGACGCTACCATGGCGTTAACCATCTAGGATGGCTACCCCATGAACATGTGAATTCATAAAAATGCTGAAACAGAATGCATTGAAGTAGAACATACACGGATGCAATTATTTATCATACATAGCGGAAGCAACCTACATTCATACAAGCATTCATTCAACATGTTCATCATAATCATTAACAGTAAATAGGATTGCAGAAGTAAAATAGACAAGGTTACTTATCTTATAAGAACCCGTTCCGCAACCAGCTACGTCACTGCAACGTTCCACCCAACCATAGGCCAGCATGCTCCTTAATCTCTCAGCAATACTGCCACCCCCGATATGGGCACGATTCTCCAAGGAATAAGGAACAAGCAGGCTTACACATAGCCAAGGATGCACAAAACACAGCCAAGCCAACACAGTTGGGTTTATCAGGCCATCAACAAGACAGCCAAGCCAACATGGTCAGGTTTATTAGGCCATCAAGGAGTTGGGAAAGGCTAAATGCTAAGCTGGTGAGCTCATTACATGCTAGGAACACCTACACCAGAACTAGCCTAACTTCTAAGACACCCACACACAGCCAACACAAGGAATCAGTCCCTTCTCTGCTACACAGTCCCTTAGGCCCTGCCTTCCCTTCCAGTGCTATTCAGGGGCTGTGGAGAAGACAGCCAGCCCTCTAGCTCTGTCTGTGTGGTTTCCAAACACACCAGGTTTATCAAGCAACCCAAGCCCCCATCCCTGCTCCCAACACATTTCGAAGACCAACCATTGCATGCATGCAATCAATTCAACAATTACAGCTTAACAGGGGAAAATGACTCTTGATTCGTTCTTGGCCCTATCATGGCCAAAACGACTCCAAACAATCTGCAGCAGCCCCAAAGCATAACAGCATACACAACCAACAAATGTGGGGAACAACATCCCGTTATGCACAATCGAGGCCACTGGGGAAAACTTACACAACCCACACTGGGGAAGAAAATGCAGTCTCCCAACCTGTGCGTGAGGGAAACTTGCACCAGACCCCAAAATACAGAGGGAAAACACACCAGATTCCACTCTGTGGAAGAACGTGAATGATAAATGATAAGCGGCTCCCCTCCTGGCTACGTCAGATCAAACAGAATAGATGCCTGTGCACGAAAATGAACAGACTCCCTTCCCCAAAATGTAAAGAAGACCCCAACAAAACACACTGTAACGTAAGGGAGACCACAGCAAACCCACAATTAGTCTGTGAGGAAACTATACACCCACACTATCCGTAAAATCTGTAGAGAAAAATTGCATGAGTAAAAACAGGAAATTCTTATGTGTGAGCATTTGCAAGACTCCCGCTTCTCCGCGAGAAAGAATAAATATGCCTATGCATGAAGATGAACAGACAATGGAGAGGATGCGCAGTAGTCAGAAGTGCGTGATTGTTTCAGCACCATCATGGAGAGAGTGTGGAGTGATGGCAGTGGTTTTTGCTTTCCATCATGAGGTCAACCACACTGGTGGAGTGTGCATGTGGGCAAGGACTAACAGCCCTGCCACCCTCCACTCCCAGCCATAACTACCCCAACTAACAACAACAATTCTTAATGGTGGTGGTTGGATAAAACAAGGAAAGTTGGAAAAATAAAAATAGGGTGGTGACACATGGATTTTCTCTCATGGCTCAAGGTTTGACAATTCCCCCACCCTTATCCTTGTGAAAATCATGCCCCTTCTCAATTTAGTTGCCGTGAACGTAGCTAGTTGGGTTATTTAATTAAAGATGCATATTTACATGATGACAAAACTTGATATGTATGGCACATGCCCCGATATACCATCGGTGACAATTTAAATCCAAAACATAGCATAACCATTCGATGGTGGGGCCTTGGCCTTTAGCTCCGCACCATGACCATTTACAATATATACATCATATACATCTAATGCAATAGGGTCAAAACCGGGGTGTTACACATTGATATTTGGAATGTTGCAAAAGGGTTTAACTACATTTGATAAATTCCTTAATGGTTTTGTCGCATTGCAACATTTATTGAGTGATATCTTTGATTACGACATTCATTCAGTGTTATGGTAGACTGGGACGTTTCACCATGGGGATATTTGAACATAAAAGAGCTATACCTATTCTTTTAATCAAGGGTTAACTATTGTTGTAGTAAATTAAAGAGACTTAGTTTTGGTATTATATTCTTTTAGCTATTTTTTATATCGTAATATCTAACTATATATATTTTTACATGTTTTATAACAATTTACTAAAACAATCTATATTTTTTACATTAATAAATAAAATAAATGATATAATATTTGTTTCCTAAGTAGCTAGTCCATACCCAAACTTAGTCAGTCGTAGAAATAAATGTAAACTTCACACTAGTTAAGTTTAGCATAGCTGCAGGGTGATAATTTTCACGCTTTTCGTGCATGATGATAGTTTTGAGCTCTTCGTGCAGGATGATAAAATTTTCACTTGGTGTAGTTCAATTCTCAATGGTGGGAAACATATTATAGTTGTGAATCCATTCCTAAATAGGCATTACACTCTACTTCGCCACTTCCAACCATGTACTCGTACATAAATCAAAACAGTTGGTGAACTGCAACTCCATGAACTCGAACCATAGAGAACGATTGGTGAACTGCAGGTCCACGAACTCAAATTGGTTACACCTGTTAATCCACAACCATCTCATAACCAACTCGCCATCGCTTGAAGCGGCCAAAACATTGTGAAATGAAAACTAATTGATTATTTGATATCAGTTAGGGTTAACACATATTATGACTATACATTTAATTTTAACTATACATATGTTTCACTTTCGTGAATCTTGTTAATCCGCTCATTGAAATATTGTTAAGAAGCCCTTCTTGTGAACATCTTTTATAGTTACTAAGCAGAAATAAGAAAAGTATGAGAACTTAAATCCTCAGTAAAAAAAAATTAATGCAAAATTGGAATTTATTCCCAACAAATCCATCATGACAGAGTTGGGAAAGATTCGTTGGTTTAAACTACTAAACTTACTTAGCATTATTGCTAACTCCTATTTACCCATGTAGGTGGTTTCTCCAAAGTAAGGGAAAACTTCATAAGTACTATAACGTGGAGGAAGAGATTGAGTTCCATGGTTTCAACCTCAACTATAGGAAAAGCATTTGGCAACGTCAAATTAACAGGGAAGAGTTTGACTACCATGGTTTTCGACTTAAATATAGGCAAAGAATTTGACAACGTCAATTTAATTAATTTATATAACGAATCAAGTTCGAAAGCGTTGGATAGTTGGAACAACCACATGGCTAAATTACACTGTTGGCCCAACAATCATCTTGTGTATCTCATGGTAGGCAAAGCATATGACAATGTCAATTTAATTACTTTATATAACAAATCAAGTCCGAAAGTGATTGACAGCTCGAACAACCACATGGCTAAATTACAATGTTGGGCCAACACTCGTCTCATGTATCCCATGGTAGGAAAAGCATATGAGAGCTTCAAATTAATGAATTTATATAACGAATCAAGTCTAAAAGTGTTGGACAAATGCAACCTCCACATGGCTAAATTACAGTGTTGGCCCAAGGTTCGTCTCACATATGCCATGGTAAAGGACACATTTGTCCAGATGGAGCTAAATAACAGGCACATGACTAAGTTACAGTGTTTTCCCAACACTTGGCTGGCGTATGGCATGGTAAATGACCCATTTATTTGGATGGAGCTACAAAATAGAAACATGGCTAAGTTATAGGGTTGGCCCAACACTCAACTCGCGTATGCCATGGTAAAGCTTAAGTGTTTCCCGAAGAAATATGCAATTGTGCAACATGCATCTTCTGTCCATCACTTCTCTGAGATTTTCCATAAGGTTGGAAGTCCTTCCGATCCGAATATCTTATTCAGACAGAGATATTTCATGTTCAAAGACCTCCTGGCATCTTCTTATAAGGTATAGCTAACCTTCATTTAACTAATATTTCATCTCCTTATCTGCATCGTCTTTTCATTTTATTAATAACCTTTATTTAAATGGTATTCAATTTAACCGGTAAGGCCTCCAAGGAAAATGGTATTCAATTTAACAGGTAAGTTATGGTTTAATCCTATGGCTCTTTCCCTATTCTGGTCCTTGAAGGGATGCATTTAATATTTTCACGATCATCTGCTCAGTCTGTGATTATCAGTTGGATCTTATTCTTCCATGTTATTTGGACATTATTCCCCATAGAAGTTTCAACTTCTCATGCTATTCAATAAATTTATTTTGGTTATGGTTTCACAAGGATTGGATACCTCATAGGGTCTAGACATTTAATGAACTCAGTTTGTAGTTTTTAACTTGTTACAGTCGAAGAAGAGATGAGCTCCAAGAAGTGAGGTGGGAGTTCCTACGGAGTCTTTTACAGTCCATTTCAGCTTGGTTTTTTCAATGGTAATTAGGGGGGGGGATACCCTGAAATGTCGCCCTCCTGATCAAGGTAATTTGACTATTGGAGAAATTCCAATTCCAATAATTTAAGGTGAAGTCCCTGTTTCTACTAGTATGGATCGTAAACCTGGTTAATGCTTTCCAAAAACATCAGCTATTCCATCTATGCTTGTTAAGTCTACACATATTAGGGAAAAAATTTAGTTGATGTCGTACCATGCTTTTATTGGAAAATTCATTGGGTTACAGCCATCGGAGAAAGCTCTGCTCTGGTGAATCAACTCGACTTGGAAACCTAAAGGTCATTATGATTTACATTTAGGATCAAAGGGGTTTTTTACTGTTTCTTTTATCAGTCAAGAGGATCAGAATCAGATTATTGACGGAGGTCCTTATTTATATTATTCAGTATGTCTTTTCCTTCATCCTTCGAAAGAGAAATTCTTTCCAGAAAAGGAAGACATGCAAATTGCTCCAGCCTGGATCCGGTTATACTCACTTCCTCGGGAATATTGGGATGCTGAAATCTTGGAAGCACTGGGTAATTGTTTGGGTTCCTTTATTAAAATTTCGGAGCAAACTAAATCTCGGTGATATACTGCCTTTGCCCATATATGTATCTATATGGATCTATCCAAGGCTCTTCTAGAGGCTATCAGGTTGCTTTGGGACGATGATGAATGGATTCAAACTCTGGACTATGAATAGGTTCCCTTTAGATGTCGTCGGTGTCATGAGTATGGTCACTTATTTAGGGAATGTCCCCTGAATCATCCCAAACTGCTGGTTAATAAGGTATTGAATCCCTCAGAACCTGGGTTTTCTAAGGTTTCTTCTCGCAAAAGAGGAAATAAAAAACAAGAACCTCAAGAATCTTCCAAGAAGATAAATAGTTCTAATTCCTTTGAAATTTTGGGTAAACATGAAGAACAATTGGTGGATTCTAAGAGTCCTGAGGGTAATTTCTCCAAATTCGAGATTGGTCAATATTCAAGCCATCCTTCTTGTCCAAGTATAACCCAGGATATCCATATTGGAAATTTTCAACAAATAGCTAGATCAAAAGCTGAAGCAATGGATGTCTCTCTGCAACCTGATTTCTTGGAAGAATCAGAAGAAATGGATATATGTGACTTAGATCTTGAAGGAATTGACAAATCTTGTTCAGATAAATCTCTAGGTTGTGTTCCTCAAGCACACGTAAGTCTCTTCAAAGAGGCTATTCTTAAAGCTAAATTCTCAAAATCTCTGGGTATTAATTCAGGTTCTTTTAAAGAAACTAAAAAACTGGGTGAAGACAGTGGCAAGAAACTGGGACGCAAATCAAATAAACATAGAGTAGTGGATGTAGGAAGGAAATTGGTTGATTCGGGTCAATATCCGACAACCCAAGCTGCTCTTATTCTATAATCCTAATTATTAATGAAACTCCTTTCCTGAAACACCCGAGGCATTAATAGCCAGAGAAAGATGAAAATTCTCTGTCAGAAGATTAAAAAATCTAATCCAACCACTGTTTTCTTACAAGAAACTAAGTGCCCGACTAACTTTATTCAAGAACATAGGAGTAAAATATGTACGCATTGTGAGAGCATGGGTATTGATTCTAAAGGATTTTCTGGAGGTTTATGTATTTTATGGGATCTGTCTCAGGTTTCCCTTTCTGATTTTCAAGGAACCCGTAATTCTATATCTACCATTTTTAAAATGATTGGTTTTCCCATCTCGAGTTTACTAACAAATGTTTATGGTCCTCAATTCTCGAGTGATAAGTGTAATTTTTTTAAAACCCTTTCCAATTTGAAGACCTGTATGCCCTTTGAACATTGGGTGGTTGGAGGTGATTTTAATCTGATCACTTCGCTTGAGGAAAAAAAAGGTGGTAGACGTTGTTTAGATGAGGAATGTAATCTTTTCCGTGAGACTATTGAAGAGCTGGGTCTTGTGGATATCACTCTGGGGGTTGGGTGGTTTACCTGGAATAATAAATGTACAAGGCACCATCATATTGCTTCCAAACTTGATCATTTTCTTGTTTCTAAATCAGTTATTAATTTAGGAAGTGAAATTCATAGTTCAACCCTCTCTAGTCGAGGATCCGACCACTAGCCAATCAAGATTTTTTGGAGTAGGTTGGGGTCTCAATTCAAGTTCCCTTTCATTTTGAACAATTTTGGATGATTCATCTTGACTTCTCTAAAAAAGTTAAAACGTGGTGGGCAGAATTACATTCAAATCAGGTCACTAATATGTGGCCTTTTCAACAGAAATTGAAGCCTCTGAAAGCTAAAATCAAGAAATGGAATAAGGACAAATTTGGGAATATTTTCAGGGAGAAAAATAGATTGGAGATCCGTATTCAAGAGATTCAATCCATTGGGCTTAATGAAGGTTATTCCCTAGCTCTTCTTGAGGAGGAATGTTGGTGGAAAAACAACTTGATGAACGTGAAAAACAAGAGGAAATCCTTTGGTTGCAGAAATCCCATATCAAATGGCTCCGGGAGGGAGAAAAGAACTTCAAATTCTTTCATCATTCTGTTATCCAATCTAGGTTTTAGAATAAAATTTATTCCCTTAAAGATGAAGCAGGAAACCTCTTGGAAGGTAGGGAGGAAATTGAGGATTTACTCAACTCTCATTTCTCAGATATTTTATCTCATCCTCGTAGGGATCGTTCTTCTGACATTGAAATCATTACGAGCTGGATTCCTTCCTTAGTTTCAAGGAAAAATAACCAAATTTCAATGAAATCCATCTCTCTTCAAGAAGTCCAGGAGGCTATCTTTTGGATGAAGGAAGGTACCTCGCCTGGCCTGGATGGTTTTACTATTAACTTCTTTCATCACTTTTGGGAGATGATTAAAATTGATGTTTGGAATATTGTAGAACAATCTCGAGTATCTGGGCATATTCTCCCAGCCTTAAATGCTACTTTTTTAACTTTGATTCCTAAAAATGAGGGTGTTGATTCACCTAATAAATTTCGTCCTATTATCCTTTGTAATGTGATTTATAAAATTATAACGAAGGTAATTCCTAATCGTTTAAAACCTATTCTTCCTTCTCTAATCTCATCAGAGAAATCAGGGTTTATGGAGGGGCATCAGATTTTAGATGGGATTATTCTTGTACATGAAATCTTACACTCCATCAAACCAAAAAATATGTCGGGTATGTTAGTTAAGCTTGAAATTGCCAAAGCTTATGATAAACTTAACTGGCAATTTATTAGGAAAATGTTGGTAGCATTTGGTTTTAGTATGGCCTGGGTTAACAGGATTATGAATTTGATCTCATCGGCCTTTTTCTCAATTCTAGTTAATGGGGTTCCTTCAGGAATCATAGCTCCAACTCGTGGTATCCATCAATGGGATCCTCTATCTCCTTTTCTATTTATTCTTATGGCCAAAGTCCTGGGACGCTCTATTTCTGCTGTAATGGATTCCAATTCTATAAAAGGTTTATGTGGAACTCCAGATGGGGCTAGTCATTTTCACCAACAGTTTATTGATGATACTATGCTTATGGGATATCCCTCGGTCCAGGAAGCCTCTAACTTTTAGAAGTGCTTGGATCAGTTTGGTAATGCCTCTGGTTTGGAAGTCAATGCACAAAAATCCTAGGTTTTTTTCTTTAATACTCCTAGTATTACTCGGCGAAATATTATTCGTATCCTAGGTTTCTCTGACGGTTTTCTTCCGACTACTTTTTTGGGAACTCCTCTTATAAATAATCAATCAAGGAAGAGTTCCTAGATTGAACTAGTGGATAAAGTCAAGAAGCGATTGAGTAATTGGACTTTGAAATCCCTAAATCTGTCGAGTCGCTTGGTTCTTGTTAAATCCGTGCTTCAAGCTTTGCCTACTTATATGTTCTCAACTATGTTGGGGCCTAAATATTTTATTCAAGATTTGAGAAACATCCAAAGGAATTTTTTGTGGAGTGTTACTCAGGATCCTCATAAATGGGCTCTGGTTAATTGGGACAGTGTGTGCAAACCAAAATCTTAGGGGGGTTTAGGGCTAAGAGATCCGGAAATAGCAGGATTATTAGCGGGAGCTAAGCTTTGGTGTCGTTGGCTTACTCACTCTCAGGAACCATGGGATAAATTATGGGTATCTAAATATGCTCCCCATTGGGATTGTCAGGAATTAATTAGGTTTTCAGAAGAAAAATCTAGTTCTCACATTTGGAAAACAGCTTGGGCAGGTCATAGTATAATTCAACAGCATGGTTTCTGGGAAATATGTGATGGTCAATCTGTACGCTTATGGGAGGACGCTTGGCAACAAATTCCTCCATTACAGCGTTCGGGGCAGTAACCAAAGCTCCAAGAAGCCTATATCAACAGAAATTTATGCAAAGTTGCTAACCTTTGGGGGTTTCAGCATTCAGGTTCTTTCTCTCGGTCATGGGTAACTCATAGTTGGTTGGATAGTCTAGGTCCTTCTTAGGAATGTTCACGGCTAAAGGAAGAAATCAATCTGTGATGTATTCGAATACAGAAAGGTAAGGATAAGTTTCATTGAGGTTATGGACCAAAAGGGGTATTTTCTCTCAAAGAGCCATATATCCTTCTCTTTCGAGCCTCTGAAAGCCCAGCTATTTCTTCTTGGAATTCTCTTCAGGGGAAAAAATTATGGCCAAAAATTACTATTTTTGCTGGCTTGTTATGCATAAAAGAATTTTAACTAGGGAAAATTTAAAAAGACAAGGGATGTACAACCCTTACCATTTCCCTCTCTGCAAACAAGCGAAGGAAACTTCTATGCATCTTCTGGATGTCTGTCCTTTTTCGGCAGCTCTATGGGATCATGGTGCAGCTCTGTTTCATCGTTCAGCTCGAATTAAGCAGAACCCAGTGGGAACCCTACTTCATTGGCCTAAGAAACCATTCCAAAGTCAAATCCTAAATCGACTTTGGGAAATTTTTCAAATTTTTTGATGTGGGCTATTTGGAATGAACGTAATACTAGAATTTTCCGCTCTAAAACTTCTTCTCTCTTTAATTTATGGCAATGTCTGAGGTCCAAATTGAAGGAAACCATTTCTCTAACTAAATGGGATATAAAATACTTCGAGTAAAACGGGATGGAAAGGTAGATTCTGGCAGACTGGGGTCTGGATATTTGTGGTGCCTCTATTCAGTCTAACCAGAAATCTCATTCATTTAATCCAAGCCCAGACCATTGGAATCCTCCTCCAAATGGCTTTCTGAAACTAAATTTTGACGAAGCTTCTAAGGGTAAACCTGGGAAGGAGGAATATGGATTTATTCTTCGTAATAACAGAGGTAAAATTCTTGGCTATGGCTATGGTTTCATGGGTATTGAATCCAACAATGCAACAGAGATTGAAGGATTGATCCAAGGGTTAGAATGGGTTTAGAAAATTTTCATGAACCAATCATAGTGGAGGGAGATTCACAGCTGGTTATTCACCTTGCCTCTAAACTTCATAATGGCTCTCAAAGCTCTAAAGTTTCATCTTCCTGGCACCTAGAGAGTCGTATTGCAACTCTACACTCTGGTCTCATTCAAAGGAAAGATGTCAATTTTACACATGTTCGTCGGAACGACAACAAGATGGCGGATTTCTTGGCTAACATGGGGTTTGATGCATGTCATCCTTTTAGAGCGCAATCTTGGAATATGCTTTCAGATATGACTGCTCAATCCTAGTTTCAAGATATTATATCCAGTGATTGTACCAGCGTCCAGATGGAAGTTTAAGATAATTATTAAAACAAGTTTATATTCGCTCTAAGCACGTGGCACTGGATAGGTGTAATCTTTGTTTTTAATTTCTGACCTTATGCGTGTTTTAAATATGATGGTTTGGCCATATTTTTTCATATATGTGACGGTTATTGGTAGGTATTGTGTACTGGGCTCTGAGGATCATATGAAAGACATTAATGGTGAGTCTGTTCAAAGGACTTGTGTGAGGGATTGTGAATTTAATCCACAGATCATGTCCATCATTTCGCACTCCTCTATAAGGTTATATATTCTAGTGCAGGGTGGTGGAACTTTTATCAGCTGCTCATTAGGTAATTTTGGGAGTTATTGTTGTGAGTGTTTTATTCGTGGTTTGACTAGGAATCTCTGGTTTATCAATATTAGTGACAAAGGAAAGGGGAAAAGGGAGCATTCTCTATCAGACTCGTCCAAAGTATATTCCTGTGCGCAACGTAAAGCTTTATGGGAGTCCCGTATTTTTGAATTAGAACTCCCTCAGGATATTTAGAATCATATTACTGCAAAGGAACAAAGGATTTGGGATGAAATCGACTCCCAAAAGCTGAAAGAGGAAGCTAAGAAGGCACAGGAATGGATTTTGGATCCTGGCCACACTGTTCGTTGGACAAATCCTTATGAAAAAACCGTTGCGATATTCTGGCTTATGAAAAACTTGGTGGGTAGCGCTGAATGGGATCGACAGTCTCCTAATTTGGACAATTCATCTCCTGATTCTTGGCATACTGCTATCTTTGTGATGATCCAATCTTTGGAAGTTTCTGTTAAACAGGTGGAAGACAAAATTGATTTCTTGACTAGGTGCTTGGGTTTTCAGTATCATGCTTCTTCGAGCTCTGGTTCAACCAAACGAGGTTGTCCTAGTTCTTCTCAGCACTTTGCTCAGGATTTATCTTATATTTTGTTATAAGTTTTAAGTATGGGGACTTATCCCTTTGCACCTGGTTCTTTTTATGAGGTTTTTATGATCTTAAAGATGTTTCATCTTGCTTTACTTTGGTTTTCTCTGCATCAATTCGGTCTGTTTCTAGGGATGTGGTCTTGGACTGCTTTATCAGTATTTTTCGATATTATGCTCCATTATTGGAGTTTATATATTCAAGATTATGATAGTTCAAAAGCTTTGCTTTGAAATATCAGTCATCATTTTTGACACTCTAGATTTTCTTAGTTGATGGATGAAGCATGCATGCAGTGACGCTGGTTTGAAATATGTACCGTTAAGGTGTCCAAAATATTTTGGGAATGAGACTGTGGGTTTTGACTATTATGTTGGGGGCTAGTATGGCAAGGACTAAGATTTTGGCTGTTCACTTCTCTTTAATAATTGATTCTATGGGTGGGGATGATCCGTAGGACCTCAACTTTAGTGCATCAAAAGTTTGTTGTAAAAGAATGCATTCAACAGATTAATTATTGGACAGTATTTGCAGAAATTAAATGCTCAGAATAGGAATGAAAACAATATTGATAACAAATGCCAAGTAGAAAACACAGAACCCAAAATCACAAACAGAAATTGATAATGGAGTTCACCCCTTCCACTGGGCTACGTCTCCGGGTCCCTCTCCAATGGGAACCGATCCAATTAATTCTTTTAAAAATGGTACAAATGGTTCTGGACTCTGCAAATCAGTTCAGCAGTATGGGCAAAAGTCTCCAATACCTCTTCTATGGAATAATACAAATTGGCTTTCGAAGCAAAGAGAAGCCAAATAGAACAGAGAAGACAGATCGACTCTTGACAATCACAGAACCTAGGTATCAACAGCAAAGTCTTTAAGACCTCCTCTATGAAAGTTACAAACTGGAATTCAACGGTCAAAGAAGCCAAGTAACAACTAGGGATGGTCGACTTCAAAAGAATGTGGATCCTTTTTTTCAGCAAACTTGCCCAGCTTCTATATCTCAGAAGAACCCCCGATTCCCTGTGCTTCTTCACGAACTCTCCTTTATACTCTTCTTTTCCATTACAATGGGCAAAACGCTCAAGAACGTAACTGTTCACCTCCTTCTGCCAACTGCCCTCGACTATTCATCTCCCTATCAATGTGGCATCATACGGCATCAAGATCCTACAAAAACTGTTTCTGAAACGTCCCCGCACGACCGCTTGAAGGGTTTAAGTCGAAAGGTTGAAGTCATCTGCTTGTCCACCATTGCGGAAGAGGATAACCAACGGTTCCGACGAATTCTATTTCAATCGGCTATCGGATGGTTTTCAATTCGAAAGTCTTAGTTACTTTGGCTTCCACCATTAAGGATGCCATACCAATTCTTCTTCCGATCCCGTCGAGCGATTTCACCGATCTTTTAAGTTTTTGGGCTTCCACCATTGCGGCTGCGGAAGCGTTCTGACTTTCAATCCGCCTGAACGTCTGTTAGGCTTCCACCGTTGTGGAAGAGGAAAGGCTTCCGAGCCTCGCTGTTGCGGAAGGGGAAAAGCTTGGAAGCTTCCATCGTTGCAGAAGGGAAATGCTTCCAACCTCTGATTTGTGGAAGGAGAAAAGTTTGGAAGCTTCCGCTGTTGCGGAAGGGAAATGCTTCTGACCTCCGATCTGCGGAAGGAGAAAAGCTTCCGACTTCCGATCTGTGTATTTTGTTTTGCCATTCGATTTCTTCAAACGTCGTTTCTATGAACCATGTACCATATTGGATCTTTTAGAGGAATAATATGTCGGATCAATCCTCCCCATTGGAGAGCTTTTGGACCACCAAAAGCTTGAATTATTCTGCAAGTAAGTGAGGGTAAAGTTCCCTCACTTTACCAATCTCCATCCATCTCACTTTGCTAGGATGCCTTCCTTTCAGCCCCACTCGAAGGTACTCAGCATTCCCCCTTCATGAATTTCTTACATTTTTGTCAAGAATAACATCATCCTACAAATCTCTCATATATTCAGGTGCCAAATCATCTATGGAAGGAATCTGTATGTTAATTTCTTCATCCATGATCATAGGAGGCTCATACAGTTTAAGATTCTCAACATTGACAACTGAATAAATTTGCATGTGTGGAGGTAAATTCAAGCGAAAAGCATCAGTACCGACCTTTTCCAAGATCTCAAAAGGACCATACCTGATAGGTTTAAGCTTTTTACCTTCACCTTTCATCCTTTCTTTGGTGATGTGTAACCAAACTCTGTCACCTACCTGAAATTGATGATCAATTCGATGCTTATCATGCCTAGCCTTGTACTTCACCTGGCTCTTCTCCAACTGTTCTTGAACTACCTGCTGTACTACTTGGATTCTCTGAATGAACTTTAAAGCTTTACTTGCATCATGATTTCCATCCACTGCATCTTTTCCAAAAGAGAAGTCCATCGGTGTTTTTGGCAGATAACCAAAACAAGTTTCAAAAGGAGATTTTTGCGTGGAAGAATGAATTACATGATTGTAAGCATGTTGTATATACTGCAACTGCTCATCCCAAAGTTTAGGATGTTTACTACAATATCCTCTGAGCAGCTGAACCACTGTTCTGTTTACTACCTCTATTTTCCCATCGGTCTGTGGATGAAAAGATGTACTTTTCTTTAGTTTGGTATCCATAAGCTCCCATAAAGTTGACCAGAATTTTCCCAAGAACCGGGAATCTCGATTAGATATAATAGACATGGGTAGCCCAAAATGTACCCAAACATTTTGAAAGAATAAAAGAGTTGTTTGTTCAGTAGTGATCTGCTTGTTACATGGCATTAAGATACACATTTTGCTGAACCTATCCACAGCAACATATAGGTAATCATGCCCTTTTCTAGACATAGGTAGTCCTCCTACAAAGTCCATAGAAATGTTTTCCCAAGGACGAGAAGAAACTGGAAGAGGAGTGTACAAACCCAATTTCCTATTACTAGGCTTACTTGTTGCACACATAACACAACCTCTTATATATTTAGCTACAGTTTCTTGCATTTGAGGCCAATAACAGTGATTCTGCAATACAGACAATGTTTTACTTACACCAAAATGTCCTGCAATCAATGAACTATGTGCTTCTCGAATCACATGCGCTCTTTCTTTCTCTGGAATATAGAGTTTACCAAGATGATACAAGAGTTGATTATGCACATAATAGTTCTCTTCCTGTTTACCATGTATTAGTGATGCATATGCTTTCTTAAAATCTTTATCTTCTGCATATTGTTCAATATAACTTTCATGTGTTAATGAACTATTCTAAAGAATGATTGAAGCATTCATAGGTGGCCTTGATAACATGTCTGCTACTTTATTATGAATTCCCTTTTTGTACTTAATGATGAGATGAAACTGTTGTAAGAACCCCATCCATCTTAAATGCCTACTTTGTTGTATTTTAGTTTGATATTGTAAATATTGAATTGGCTGATGATCAGTATGTATGACTATCTCTTTTCCCATGATATAATGTTTCCACTTCTTCACACTCTGTACTAAAGCATAGAATTCTTTGTCATAGGTCGGATAGTTACTTACCGCAGTAGAGAATATTTCTGAATGGTAACAGACCAGCTTCCTTCCTTGCATCAAAACTGCTCCCATGGAAAACCCAATAGCATCGGTTTCGATCTCAAATGGGTGCTGCAAATCTGGCAATGTCAGAACTGGTGCTGTGCTAATATTTTCCTTCAAAGTGTCGAAGGCTCTCTGATGCTTGCTTCCCCACTGAAAAATTTCTTTAACACTTGTTAATGCATGTAAAGGCGCATCAATGGAAGAAAACCCAGAAATGAATTTCCTCCAATACTGAACCACACCCAGAAAAATTCTGATCTCAGTAATGGTGTTAGGCCGTGGCCAGTTTACAATGACAGCAACCTTGGCTAGGTCCACTCGCAGGTGGCCTCCACCAATAATATGGCCTAGATATACTAAAGAAGTTTTAGCAAATTCACATTTAGCCATTTTTACATAAAGCTTTTCCTTTCTCAGTACATCTAAAAAAAAATTCACATGTACAACATGCTCTTCCCAGGTGTTGCTAAACACAAGGATATCATCTAGATACACAATTACAAAATCATCAATGAATGAACGAAAGACATCATTCATGACCTGCATGAAAGTAGCAAGTGCGTTACAGAGCCCAAAAGGAATCACAAGCCATTCATACAAACCCTGTTTCGTTTTAAAAGCTGTTTTCCAAGCATCATGCTCAACAACATGGATTTGATGATACCCACTACGCAGATCCAATTTTGTAAAGTAAGTTGCATGTTTCAACTGATCAAGCAAATCATCAATACAAGGAAGAGGATACCTGTTTTTAATGGTGATTTTGTTAAGGGCCCGGTAGTCGATACACATCCTCCACGACCCATCCTTCTTTGGAACCAAGACTATGGGAGAGCCACAAGGAGAAGTGCTGGGCTAGATGACCCCCTTCTCAATCAGCTCCTGAACCTGCTTCTTGATCTCCTCGTTTTGCATTACAGACATCCGATACATGGCTATGTTCGGGAGTGGCACATCCTACTGCAAATGTATCTCATGCTGAATCTCTCTCTTCGGAGGTAACCCCTTCGAATATTGAAACAAATCATCATACTCAGAAAGGATGTCAATCAGTTCATATTTATGCTTAGGGTCACATTCTTCAAAAGATTTAGAGAATTCATCATTTTTCATCTTAATCATCATTAACACAAAGTTCTTACTAGCATTTACCAACCTCTTCATTTGTCCTGCAGAGACTATTGCTATATTGGTTTTTATCTTATGTGCTCGTACAATATATTCCATACCTTCTTTAAAAAGATGATACTTATTCTGCTCTCTATAAAATACTGCTTTTCGGTCATACAAATATGGACTCCCAAGTACAATTCCACAAATTTCAAGTGGTACTACATCTAATTCCACCTCATCCCTAAACTTTTCAGTAATTGCAAATTTTAATACACATTTCCTTGTAACTTGCAATCGTGTATCATTAGTGACCCAACCTAGAGGATAGGGCTTTTCATGAGGCACAAT
>LPNX011110203.1:687526-706038 GCA_001517045.1 Pseudotsuga menziesii | reverse complement strand
TATCAACAGCAAAGTCTTTAAGACCTCCTCTATGAAAGTTACAAACTGGACTTCAACAGTCAAAGAAGCCAAGTAACAACTAGGGATGGTCGACTTCAAAATCATGTGGATCCTTTTTTTCAGCAAACTTGCCCAGCTTCTATATCTCAGAAGAACCCCCGATTCCCTATGCTTCTTCACGAACTCTCCTTTATACTCTTCTTTGTCGTTACAATGGGAAAAATGCTCAAGAATGTGACTGTTCACCTTCTTCTGCCAACTGCCCTCGACTGTTCATCTCCCTATCAACGTGGCATCATACGGCATCAAGATCCTACAAAAACCGTTTCTGAAATGTCCCCGCGTGACCGCTTGCAGGGTTTAAGTCGGAAGGTTGAAGTCATCTGCTCGTCCGCCGTTGCGGAAGAGGATAAGCAACAGTTCTGACGAATTCTATTTCAATCGGCTATCGGCTGGTTTTCAAGTCGAAAGTCTTAGTTACTTTGGCTTCTGCCGTTGCGGATGGCACACCACTTCTTCTTTCGATCCCGTTGAGCGATTTCACCGATCCTTTAAGTTTTTGGGCTTCCGCCGTTGTGGCTGCGGAAGCATTCTAACTTTCGATCCACCTAAACTTCTATTAGGCTTTGGCCGTTGCGGAAGAGGAAAGGCTTCCGAGCCCCACTGTTGCTGAAGGGGAAAAGCTTGGAAGCTTCCGCCGTTGCGGAAGGGAAATGCTTCCGACCTCCGATCTACGGAAGGAGAAAAGCTTCCGACTTCCGATCTGTGTATTTTGTTTTGCCGTCCGATTTCTTCAAACGCCATTTCTATGAACCATGTACCATATTGGATCTTTCAGAGGAATAATCCACCGGATCAGGGGAAGCCAGAAAGTTTTATGTCTGTGGGTTGGGAAGCAAGGAATTTTTGTGTCTGTGGGTTGGGAAGTAAGGAAATTATGGAGTTAGGAAGTATAATATTACTACTATCATTCTGTATCATCTTTGTAAAAGATGGAAAAGTTAATTTTGTACTTTGTAATTGGTTTTAAGAAGCCCTTACTTCTATTTTAATGTGATTACTGTATTTACAACAACAAAAAGAACCTTGTTATAGTTGATTTTTATAGTCCATTTTCTCCTTTACACCTGAGAATAGAACCCTAGGGTTTATTTATATTTATGCTACAATAGTGTACAAAGTTGTTTCCTCTAACACTTAAAACTACTCTGCATTTGTAGACCTAATGCTCAGGTTTCGGCTCGTCTCAGTTTATTTTGGGTTATTATGCTTAAGCTCTATTAAGCTTATTGTTGGAATTTATGTTTCAGCTCTATTTCAATTTATTCTTGGTTATTATGCTTCGAATATCCTCAGTTTATGCTTAGCCTCTAACTCTCAGTTTATGAATCTTGGTCTTGGAATTTATCGATAGAGCTTAGCACTGCATACAAAGGATTTATTTATAATTTTATTTTCATTTATTTTCACAAAGAAATACATTTCATTTCATTGTATTTACTACTGTTACTGTTATATATTAAAGAAGACCATTCAAAACATTTAATGGCTAATACATTAATATTTTTCCTAAGTAGGTAGTAAATACCCAAAATTTGACAGTCATAATAGCATGCTAGTTAAGTTTAGCATACCTGCAGTCGTCAATTTAGTAGTTGTAGTTCGCAGTCTTCGTGCAGGATGATAAATCTAATCTATTCTCATTGTAGGATGGTAAATCTGAGTCTTTCTACAAGATGATACATTCATATTTTTCCTAACCAACTAGTAAATACCCAAAAATTAACAGTCGTAATAGCACACTAGTTAAATTTAGCATACTTGTAGGATGATAAATTTCACAGTTGTAATTTGCGCTCTGAGTATTCTTCATGCAATGATGGGAAACATTTTTTTCATCCCAATTCAATGCTATATAGGCATTAGAATCCATTAGACTCTCACTAGCCACCTGCAACCAACCACCTGTAACTAACTGAAAACCGTTGGTGAATTGCAACTCCATGAACTCTAACTGTAGAGAACGGTTACTGAACTGCAGGTCCAAGAACTCCAACTAGATACACCTATATATCTGGAACTCCATGAACTCCAACTAGTTACACCTGTCAATCTGGTTAATGCACGCATTGTTACATTTGTTAATCCAACTCAACATTGCTTGTTACAACTGTTAATCCAACTCACCATCGCTTGGATCCCCCATACTTTGAAGCTGCCAAGAAGTAGTTAGCCTTCAGTTATTACAATTAACAAATACGACGACTATATGATGACTACAAATTTAATACAAACTGTACATTTGTCTCTTTGTCGTGAATCTTGTCAATATGCTCATCAAAGTCCTATTCCCCCCCAAAAAAATATAATAAGTATTACGCCTATCGACAGAATAAAAAATGATTATTAACAATAAATATATAGATATGTCAATATTAATAGATTCTATGTAATAAAATTAAAATTAAAAATAATTATTAGTCTATATATATATACACACTAATAATTAAAATTGTGTGTGTGTGTGTGTGTGTGTGTGTGTGTGTGTGTGTGTGTGAATATTAATAGATTCTGTGTAATAAAATTAAAATTAGAAATAATTATTTATTAATAATTGTCCATTTAATGAGAATGCTATATTGTCAACTTAATATAAATTAAAATCCATGTATAAATGTGCAACATAACCTGGAAATAATGTGCTACACATAATGCTAAAGCTAAGCTGAAAATAGACCTTTACTTACATCTGGTTTATACAAAAGTAATAATTGACTAATCCTTAAGCTACCCTTCCCTCATCCTCTACTATTAGGTGAGACCTTTAAGGGTCAAGAAACTTCTAATATTTTTAATACGAAAGTATCATATGGTCAACATACACCATTGTTGTGTAAAATATCCAAGTGGATAGCTTCACCTATCAAAGACGATGATGAAATCACTTGTAAACTCATACAAGGTAAGAAAAATAATCTCTATGCATGATTGTTGGGCCAGAAGAAGTACACAAGGAAGAAGCGAATGCATAGGTAAAAGGATGAAAAGTGCATGCATGAGAGGAGAAAAGAAGGCCAAGAACGAATCAGCATAGATATGATAAAAACATGCGTGCAACGAAGAAAGAGGCCGAAGGAAAGCTACGAAGAGGATGTTGCAATGAGGAAGACAGATCCGAATCGATGGAAGAGGTAGGTATAGAAGTTAAGGCTGGAAGGAAAAAGTCAAGGAAGACTGCAGAAGGATGAGCCAGCAGGAGGAGGAAAGACAATTTTGTGGCTATTTATGACTGATATAGACGAGCTAAAAGATGTTTCTACGGCTAGTTAAGACCGTGGTTAATCTCTTGTAGGGTTGTTGCGGCTAGGTATGGGCAGACATTGATGTAAACAAGAGATATTTTGGGTTGTTAAGTCTGTAATAACTGAGCAGTACTCAGTGGACCCTATGTGGTCTTATAAATATTATATATAGGAGGAACCCGACCTGTATAAGGATTGGCTTGAGTCGTTCGTTCAAGAGAGGTCTGTTGTTCAAAAGTTATGCAGTTCTTGGCTAGCCACTAGAGAAAGAGTTAGAGAAAGAATAATAAAAGGAGAGTCTGGTAGAAGTAGAAGGCTGTTGAATCGCGGATCTTGTAGCTGTATTCCCAGACCGCTAGCAGTAGAAGGAATCTACAACAGAGTGCGCAGATAGTAGAGTAGAATATTCGATCCAGACTGTGTGTGGATCAGTAGGAGTAGATAGAAGAATAAACCAAAGAGCATGAGAGAAAGAAGATTGAGTGAAATAGACATATCTAAAGAACAGTCTGCATATCGTAGGCTGCAAGGTGCTATAAACCATTCTCATGCCAGATGAAGAGCACCTTGGTGGTTTTTTCCAGATGGGTTTCCACGTTATTTACTCTGTTATGTGGATGAATGTGTTTAATGATGAATGTTGATATGAATGATTTCTTACTATGCATTATTACAGTTAGTGTTGAATGAATGTCGCAGTAGGAACACTCAGTTCATGCAAGAGGGATTAAAGCACTGTTAGAATGTTATGTATGGCTTTATGATTCAGTTGCTAAATTAAGGCATGAGTCATGCGATGTCTGTTGAATACAAGGGGTCAGATGAGTCATGTTGTTGTTCCAGCTGTAGAGTCACAATGGTAAAGTTGTGTCACGTGTCGATTGTGACTCATTGCTGCGTTGTCGTCGCTCAGTAGCAGACTCCATCCAGTTTCCTTTGTCGAACACCTTGGCCACATGCCAAGGGACTAGAATCCCTTGCCAACTGTGGAAACATGGTTTTTGTAGTTACCCATAAAGATATCTCGGGTGAAACTCCACCTGCTTCGCATGCATTGTCGATAGAGCTTTCTCTGTCGGGCGGATGTCTTGGGGTGTCTTGTTGGTATTATGTTGTTGTTGAACCGTAGGTCTAGAAAAGAAGACAAAAGAGGCCAACAAATGGTTCTGTTATCGGGACCCAACCATTTGAGTCGAGGGACATGTTGTGGCATCCGACAAAAAGAAAGATAGAGGACTGGCTGGAGTCCAAGATGTTGGAATTCACGCAAGAAGAGAGCACAGGATCTTAGTTGAGTGCAAAGAACTGGGTAGACCAGTACATATATTCTAATATCAATGAGATATTATTTGTAGAGTTTCCTATTGTGTTGTATGAATGGTTGTCAAGATTGGCAAGAAAGCAGAAAAATTTCCAGAGATGAGAAATAGTCTAGTGGAATGATCAGTTGGTGCACGAGATAACCAGTGTAAGTAACACCATCTCTAGAGTTGTTTATTTTTGGGTTGATAGTATTTTATGAGGATAGATTACTGAGTTTGTAGTAGAGGCTATAACCTCATATAGTGAGGCTGAAATAAAAAATTTCCAAGGACCCCAAAGAAGATATTTGTTATCTATCGATACATGGATCAAGATGCTCATTTATGAGAAGGGTATATTGTAGTTGAGTAGTTGAATTGCGTACTATGAAGGAAGGCTATGTCATAGACGACTTGTCAAGAAAATGGGAAATGGTGAGTTGAGATGTTCCCAAGAAGTACAAATCCTGAACTAGAGATTGGATTCCTACAGAGTGGAAGGAGATTTAGATCTAGAAGGAGGAGAAAGATAGAGGGAGGTCAGCGAACTCCTAATTTGTTCAAGGAACGTGAACACAAACTTTAGTTTCAAGTATACGAAGGATCTTGCGATGAAGAGGAGGACTATAGCCCAATTTCAGAAGGAGCAGAAGACTCTGAAGAGTCTGACGAGACACCAAGTTCAGGAAATAACTACATCACACCAGGAGCATCACCCAAGGTAAGGTTTATAGCCTCATCTCCTAAGCAAGTTATTAATCCTGATAATGTACTATGACTATCGCGCAAGAGGAAACACCCATGTTAAACCCTTCATTGGATAACCCCAATGCCAACTCAATGGTTGGGGTGAAAATTCGATTACCCACATTTAATGGCAATGGATCAGAGGATCCATAGCAACATTGGTTCATATGTGAAGTTGTTTGGATGTTTCACTTAGTTCAGAATGCAGACCTAAAGAAAGCACAGATGATCATGACTCTAAGGGGTCATGCGCTAAACTTGTTTATGAAGTATTGTATAGTGTCGTTAGGAGCACCACAAAAGACCCTTGTGGAGATATGCACCGCAATGATATCTGAGTTTAAAAAACCTAAATTTGAGTCGCAGTGCATCACCGAGATCAAGGAGATACAACAAGCACTGGCAGAGACAATATGGGACTTTGACCGACAATTTAAAATTTTGATGGCCAAAGTAATTTTCTAGATGTCGGATGTTCATCATAAGGAGTGGTTTATTTCTACATTGTTACCACACATCCGAGGACCATTGATGAAACAAAATATTGAGTTGTAGATAGAAGTGCTAGAATTGGAAATGAAGTTGGAGGCCTCACCAATTGGTGATGGTGCCACAGGAATGGTACAGATTTAGTTGTAGTTGGATAATCTAACCATACAACTTCAGGACATTAAGAAGGGTAAGGAATCCCATGAAGACTTATGGTGCACAAAATGTAGAATGGACGAACACACCAAGGATAACTATCCGACCTTCATGAATTATGTCTCATTTGGTGCACCAAACCCATTAAATGGACATGGACTACCATGGTGTCGCATATGCCAGTATAGAGGACATCATGACAAGGACTGCCTATACCTAAAAAATATTGTGAGTACCCCAGCGAACCTATTTTGTAAATTTTGCAAGTCAGTAGTGCATGAAGAGAAGGACTATAGATCATATCATCTCTTGACAGAAAAGACGGTGGACACATACTTGATGAAGAATGATGGCCAGACTCAAGATGACCCCGCGCAAACATCATATCATACTATGCAGTTCCCACCTAATGAGTATTAGAACCAGTATCAACCTCAGTATGCACCACAGCATCCATACGTGCCACAAAATCACTATCAGCTGCAATATCAACAGAATCGGTATCCCCACAGCAACCACACCTTCAGGAAAGGGGTGGTGGGAACTTCAGAGGGAAAGGAGGTGGAGGAGGATTTGGTAGAGGAAGAGGTCAAGTTACATGCTACAACTATGGACAGCTAGGTCATTATGCCAGATATTGTTTGGAGCCTGCAAAGACATGCTCATATTGCAAGGGACAGAACCATAATGTGGAACAATGTATGCAATTGATTACGAAGTAGCATGCCAAGACCATCATAGGTCCTACTCCTGTGCAGAATCCAAATCCAACTCCAAATGCTAATTTAAATGTCCAGATGATTGTTGTTGACCCAAGAGAACCAAGCATTGCAGTTGTAACACGAGGAGGTGCTGTGATCGGAGATAATGTGGAAACGTCGCAAGAACAATTGTAGCCGCAAGTACTACCGACGATGTAGAAGAAGGTGTCGTTCGACGTCTGAAAACATAAATAAGTATTCATGGATGTACGACCAGGGTTTGTATATCCAGAAGAGTCGTCGACTTCAAATGAAGTCAAGGAGATGAACGATTCCAACACATATTCTAGAAGACGGTCCCACAAAAGTTTAGTAAGCTCAAGTCCTTTCTATCAAGTTTCTTAGTGCTAATTCAAGATAAAGATGTTGTTGAAGAACTACAAGCACTAATAGAAGAGAAATGAGTAAATCCACGACCTGAAAAGAGAGTTAACTAGGTCGAAAAGAAATTCAAAATCGGCCGTGAGTTACGAATGACTGCGCAGATAGGATATTATGACATGGACTATATCATTTAAGACCTAGGGTCTGATTTCAATATCTTGACATGACAGACTTGGAAAATTATGGGGAAACCATGCTTGGACTGGTCTCATGTACAGCTGCGACTTACCAATCAGGAAAATCTACTCCCAATTGGTAGACTGAGACAAGTCCATGTCGATATAGAAGGGTTGCGCACATTTGCATACTTTGAAGTCATTAACATTGTTGACGACACAAATCCATATCCCACACTTCTAGGCATAGATTGGTCCATAGACAATCAGACCATCATCAACTTTAAGAAAAGGATACTCTCATTCAAGGATAATGAAATGAGGGTAGTGTCACCCATTGATCCATTGGAAGGACAGAGATATGTTGAGCCTGTCTATAATGACGGGCAGGGTGACTATCTCGACTAGATTTACAATGTCACTGCCATGCAAGAAGATTAAATCAATCCAACTACAAATGGGAACCTAAGCTGGAAGATTTCTAGTTACTGCACATCTGACTCAGGGGAATCTTTAGAGAACTGGAACAATCAGTTACACGAGGTATCTATGAGGAGATGCACAATGACTACCAGGTCTGTGCGACAGGTGGAGACCGAGGACAAAGAGCTACCCAACTATGAAGGATTACCTAACCTTGTGGCATTTCTCATTGAGTTTGAAGGTCTTTTCATAGAATCGCAGTGCTTCTCTGTGTTGGATCATGTACTCATGGCTACACCTGCCAGATAGTGGGGTATGCACAAGCAGTTCATAACAAACTAGACACAATGCAGAAGGTTTATGGAAGTCTGGTTTGGTGAAGAAGTTGTTACTATAAGTCATAGGTACACAGGATTTTTGAGCCTTGTAGAGCACAAAAATCAGTGTCGCACTGTATTTGTAGGATACCCGTGGTAGGAATGGATTTATCATTTCATCCACACATTAGAAATGACACCTAGAACCTGGTATGCATCTATGGAGTTGCGACAAGGTACTTAAGACTGGGAAGAGATAGCCAAACAGTTTGTGCACACATTTGAGTTTGTTGATGAACAACCTACAGTTGATACTGCACTTCACATACTCAAAGATCATAGATTTGCTCAAGCCCCTGTCATAGAGGCAAATTCCCACCAGAGTAGTGCGACCATCCAGCAGTGGATGGCCTATTACAACCTAACTAAAGATCCAGACGATGACCCGACTAACATAAACATACCGGAGTTAGAGGGTACACGTGTAGTAGAGGGAAGTGACATTTCCAGTGACTAGTTCCTAAAACCACTGAAAATCAAGAAAGTAAACATTGGGTCGCCAGAGAACCTGAATTTCGCCAGTATAGGAGATTATTGGGATGAAGAGATTGTCACAAAGATCACAGACTTGATGCATGAATATCAGGATCATTCCCTACCAATTTTCCAGAGATGAAGGGGATAGTAGGAGATTTAGGGCAAATGAAGATACCCCTGCGACCAGATGCTAAACCCAGTAGACAGTGACCATACATAATGAACCCCATATATAAGGAAAAGGTAAAGACAAAATTGGATTGCATGCTCGACGTAGGAATCATAGAACCTGTTGAGGAATCGGAATGGATCATCCCTATAGTGATCTAGGATAAGAAGACAACAGCTGAAGTTAGGATCTGTGTCAACTTGAGGAAGCTAAATGATGCATGCTTGCACGACCCATTCCCAACACCATTCAAGGATGAAGTTCTTGAAAATGTAGGTGGACAAGAGATATATTCATTCACTGATGCCTTCTCTAGCTATCTATCATCAAGTCAGAGTCGCATAGGAGGATCGCCACAAAACGACCTTCGTCACAGAATGGGGATGCTATCAGTATACGGTAATTCTGTTTGGACTCAAGAATGCACCTGCTATTTTTTATAGAATAGTAGTTTTTTCTTTTAAATATTTTATACATAAATTTCTTGAAGTCTACATTGATGATTGGACTGTATTTGGTTTAGTAAGAGACCATATTGAAAGTCTGCACATGATGTTGGACCATTGCCACCAGTATCAGATTGCACTTAATTCTAAGAAATGTATTTTCTATGCACCATTTGGTATACTGTTGGGTCATGTTGTATGTCATGATGGTATTTTGGTTGACCCATCAAATATTGTGACTATTCTCGACTTACCCCCGCCTACATCGGTCACGCAAATCAAATCTGTGCTAGGACATACATGCTACTACTGGAAGTTCATCAGAGGATATGCAGTGATCACTGCACCTATGGAGAAACTGTTGAAGAAAGACGCAAAGTTCCAGTGGACAAAAGAGTGCAAGGAAAGCTTGGATAAACTGAATACTGCAATGGCCACTCCACCAATACTTGTATTCCTCGACTGGAAAAAGGAGTTCCAAGTGTATGTCGACACGTCATCTATCGCGCTCGACATAGTATTGACACAACTAGGAGAGGGTGCGCTGGCCCACCCTATTGCTTTCGCAAGAAGGAAACTGTCAATAGCAGAAAAGAACTACATGATGATGGAAATAGAAGGCCTTGCTATGGTTTACGTGCTTCAAAAATTTCGACACTATTTGTTGGGTGGACATTTTCAAATGTACACCGATCATTCAACGCTAAAGTACTTAGTCAACAAGCTAGTGTTGGGGGGGAATATATGTAGATGGCTTCTCCTATTTCAAAAATTTGATTTTGAGATCATAGTAAAACCTGGTCGACTAAATGTAGGGCCAGACCACCTGTCAAGGATAGAAAGTGGTGAAGAGACAACCAGCTTGGAAGATAATTTTCCTGATGCGCAACTATTTGCGGTCCACATGATGGAAGATCAGAACCATGAGTTTAATGCCATCAGTCATTTTTTGAGCACATGATATGCACTAGAAGGAATGTCAACTAATAATAAGAAACACTTGGTTGTTAGAGTTGTTGATTATACATTGATTATTGGACACCTCTATAAAATGGGCGCAGATGAAATACTGCGCTGCTGTGTGTTGGAACATGAACAATCTTGGGTTATGAGTGAAGTAGTGACAGCACATGCTGGTATCGTAGGAGGAAACTACATGGGAAAAGAAACTGTGGGAAAAATCCTACAAGTAGGATTATGGTGGCCAACCATACACATGGATACTAAGACTTTCTCTCAACGTTGCGATATCTGCCAGAGAACAGGAAAACCATCATGCCACGACGAAATTCCACGGGTGCCACAAATATCCCTCCAAGAATTTGATAAATGGGTCGTTGATTTCATTGGACCTATCATCCCACCAGGAAAGAAGACTGGAACGTGCTATATTATCACTGCAACAGACTGTTTAACCAGATGGGCTGAAGCTGCGCCTATTAAGGATTGCACTGCTACGACTGCGGTGAATTTTTTGTTTGAAAACGTAGTGACTAGATTTGGCTATCCAAAGATTCTCCTAAGTGACCAAGGTACACACTTTGTTAACAAATTGATTACTGAACTTACTACAGAATTCCATATCCAGCATAAGAAGAAAACAACCTATCATCCTCAGGTGAATGGAACGGTCGAAGCTTTCAACATGATTTTGGAGAATGCATTGACCAAGGTATGCAACGTCCATCGAGATGATTGGGATCATAAAGTTTTAGTTGTTCTATGGGAATATCACACAACTTGCAAGCGCCTGACAAGTCATACCCCATTTAGGTTGGTATATGGATAAGAAGTTATTGTACCAATGGATTACATTATGCCAATCCTATGGATTGTTGTGCTGATAGAGATGACTGATGGAGATGTTGTTGAGCAAAGGTTGTCGCAGCTCACTCAAATGGAAGAGGAACACTTCATCGCCGGATATCATCAGACTATGGAGAAGCAAAGACAAAAAGCATGGCATGATTTCTATATCCAGATTAATCCATTTACAGTTGGAGGACTTATATTTTTGTATGATAGCAAGTTTTTCAAACACCCGGGTAAACTAAAGACCATATGTGATTGCACACATCACTAATGCAGGTGTAATAAAGTTACAAAAGATCGATGGAACATATGTTGCAAGAATGGTGAATGGCAATCGCCTGAAGCCGTACTACAATGGTTAAGACATGCCTAGCTAAGACCGCATCGCACGGATAAAAAAAAAAGATGTCGCACGTCGGCGAAATACACATGCAAAAGCACAAGGAAAAGAAGAATGCATAAAAAAAGGTGGAAAGCATATGGAAAGGCGGCAATGACAGGTTTTCTACAATAAAGTATTTAAGAGAGGATATCTAGCAAATATTGAGGCAGCTACGATAGCTAAGAGCCATAAATTCGACGTGGTACAAGGAGAATGACGGCGTGATTTTTGGTCTTGTCAACCATCCTCAGCATAGCTTCCATAACTGTGCTGATAGGTACAGGGAAGCACTCAAGATGCCGAGTTAATGAAGGAGCACATGAACCAAGAATCCCATGTGATCGATTAGACATCTTAATGACGACTATGGGACATGTTAACGGGTATAAGTACCAAGCTTCGCCATCAAGAAATATTTTACGCACATAGAGAGAGAGCCAAGAGAACCAGAGCCGAGTAATCACAGAGACAAAATTCCATCCCTCAGTTAGCCAACACCCATGGTCATCGAGATCCCCGGTGCCAACGAGCTATCAAATGAAACCATTATATCGGGTTCCCCAATTGTTGAAGAAGAAGTAGAATCACTAGAGGTGCAGCAACCAGAAACTAACTAGATGGAATGAACCAGGAAACCATCTGTCCCCCTGACCACACATAGACCACCACCTGCTCCTCAACCTGCAACTGCCCCTGTTAATATTCCAACCCCTGGTTCATGCCCTATGTTGAACCCAGTTCAGAGACCACCGACTACAGCTTCACAGTCGATCAGAGAGCCGAGACAGGACTGTGAGAAAGAAGCTGGAGGCCTATCTCAGCTGCAAACGATGGAAAACAACCATAAAGTGGAAGGCTATGACTGTTCAGGACACTGCTGAGAAAGCACCCATGGAAGAAGGCTCGTTGGTGGAAAACTCCATGGATGAAGACTCCCACCATGAAGATGCCTAGATGCTGAGGAGGATGACGAAATCTTTCCCCACTATGTCCCACCAAGAAGAGCTGAGGCAAAGGAGGTGGTTCTACCAAAGAAGGCCAAAAAAAATTTGGTTGCGCCATGGATCCCTAAGAATGTCCCCATGCCCAAGAGTATCATGTCAAAACTCTTCAAGTTGATCTTCGAGGACTTCGACACACGACAGCAGTCAGGGTTGAAAAGAGATGACTACATGATCCCCGATTAGACTGACCCGACTGGAACTTAGATACTTATACCAATGCAATGGGCTGAAAGGGTTGGCCGCGCAGGATTGATGAACTGGCTATTTATGCCGCATTTTGTCCACAATACATACATCAACACATACATGAGACAACTTCTGGGGTGTTTCCATCAAGTATGGTTATGGCTTAATCGACCATAC
Organism: Pseudotsuga menziesii; assembly: GCA_001517045.1. Classification (NCBI taxonomy): domain Eukaryota; kingdom Viridiplantae; phylum Streptophyta; class Pinopsida; order Pinales; family Pinaceae; genus Pseudotsuga; species Pseudotsuga menziesii. The sequence continues at coordinate 693,329 of LPNX011110203.1, read as the reverse complement.
CCAGTCGATGTCAACCTTATTGCTGTGATAACGAGTGTACCGAAGGAAGGGGGCGACCCCGCACCGTATTTGGCCCACAAAAACACCAACATGATGAACCAGAAGCCTAAGATTTAGCATGAAAATAGGGGTTTCCTAATTGGCCCCATTGAAGATGCCAGTGGTTTTTCGAGTGACTACTCTGTTGTAAGCTACTACATAAGATGAGGCCCAACCAATGCACTATGGGAACAATCGGGCTCGCAGAACTATACGAACTGGGTGGGATTTTCAATTGGTCGCAATATTTGTTGAATGCGCTAATATATGATACCATGTAGGCCCGGGAATATCCCACCTATGAATTTCATTACGCCTAGTTGCTCATCTTGATCTCCTTCACCTTGTGGGCCAACCCGCTAGACTATGTACAGATGGATGTCCCACTGTCGTGCCTTGGAAAAAGGTACCAAAACTTGTGGGACCAGAAGAAGCATACGGATCGGCAGAAGGATAACAACATTGAGTTCTTTTTTCAGACAGAGGCACCATGTGATGTTGTCTTCTGATATCACCAAATCTGCGTTGCGACGGTTCACAAGTACATGAACATTATCAATTTTCAAGCTGGTGCCCATAATATGATCTTGGAGCCCAAGAAAGACCCAATGAGGCAAGCACACAATGTGGGGTTCATGATCACCAACACTGATGTCGATGACATTGTTAAGGAGTGGAATAAGGAATGGCACAGCTCACTGGTGGAGCTGCTGCCTGAGCACCTGAACGAAGAAGACCCACCCATGGACCATGACGATGGCCATGATAATGGCCAAGGAAACCAGGGAGACGATGATTAAGGAAATCAGTCACAAGAAGAAGAAGAAACATCTGATGATGCTAGTAGGAATGGATTGGATAATCCTGACTCCAAGTGCACGCATCCTCAGGAAAACATCCAAACACAAGTGCAAATGCAACAACAAAGACCAGATCACCTACGCAAGAAGAGGAAAGTAGACAAGACGTCTATTATGAGCACATTGACTGAAGATGATGTGCATGATCTTGCAAATGTTGTTGCTAAAGTTGCGCAAGACATCCTTGCCACTCTGAACACACAATAGGTAAATATTGCTAACCAAGTTTGGACCCACTTGAATAAGTTAGTAGAAGCCATTAATGAGGTCAAATCCATCGTGGAGGTTGATACATATGGCATGGATCCAAGAGTCCCTCTAGTTACACCAGAACTGGTGCTGCCAATTAAGGAAAAAATCCAGGCGTAGGGTATGGAGGAAGGAACACCTGAGTTCGATGTAGCTATGCAAGGGATTGAGACCATCCATATTGGCTTCTCCAAGATGTCTTTGGGGGAAGTCTATGATGTTCAGCAGGCAGCCACATCCGAAATACAACTGAGGAAAAATGATGTTGCGTATCAAGCAACAAAACAACAAAGAAAGGAAAAACTGCGCAAGGCCCTCCTTAGGGACAAAGAGCAGGAAATTGTTGCGCATGAACATAGTAGGGTTTCACTCGTTGAAACCATTAAGAGCGTGGTTGTAGATTTCCTACCAAAGGCGGGCTAGGAAGATAAAGATTCACAAGATAAAGTTTCCTGACTATCGCACATCATGAGGGAAATAAACAAGCAAGTTGAGGAATTGCAGGCTAGGCAGGTGCTGAGCACACCTCCAGAGATCCTCGAGGAAAGAAGAAGAGTGGCATATGAGGCTGTTGAAAAGATTAGAGAAGGAGAAATACTCTACATAAAGTTAGTTGAAGCCATCGCTACAATCTGGGGAGCACTGATAGAAGATGAAACTACAGAGAAAATAAGGGAGAGCATGCAACATGTAGATGAGAAAATCAGCGCTGCAAAGGCAGAACTGAAGAAACTGCCACTTCAGGAAAAGGTCACTAAGAGTGCAGAGATTAAGTGACCACAGTAGGAATTTCAGGCTCTCAGAGATCAAGAGTAGACTAGGGAAGCCGAGGTCAAGACACACCAATCAGAAACAGCCCGGCTCACGGGCCTTCTTCATCCTGTCCAGTAGAAACTTCAACAAGTTGTGTAGTCGTTAGAGGAAGGGCCGTCAGAACATATCAGTTCTGACCGTGTAGAGAAATTGGTCGCACAGGAATAGGAAGTAGCAGAGGAAGTTTCTAAGGTGCAACAGATGGTGAAAGAGTTCCAGGACAAGGTTGGTCCCACCATGCAGCTTGGGCCTGCGCTAGAGGCATAAAGTTTGCAAGGCAAGTAAAATTTTTGCAGCAGGCCATGTTTGCGGATGAGTGCCTTTTTGCTTAGTGACTCAGGACGAGCCACATGTGAGTGTTGGGGGCTTTTTGGGCCAAAATAAGTACACAAGGAAGAAGCAAATGCATAGGTAAAAGGATCAGAAGTGCGCACACAACAAGAGAAAAGTAGGCTAAGAAGGAATCAGTGTAGATCAGATAAAAACATGCGCGGGATGGAGAAAGAGGTGAAAGGAAAGCTGTGACGAGGATGCTGCAATGAGGAAGACATATTCAAATCAGTGGAAGAGGCAGGTAGAAATTTAAGGCTAGAAGACGAAATTCAAGGAAGACTCCAGAAGGACAAGCCAACATGAGGAGGAAGGACAGTTTTGTGACTATTTATGACTGATACAGACGAATTGAAAGACGTTTCTGCTGCTAGTTAAGACTGTGGTTAATGTTTTGCAGGGCTGTTGCGGCTAGGTATGGGCTGGCATTGATGTAAACCAGAGATATTTTGGGTTCTTGAGTCTGTAATAACTAAGTTGTACTTAGTCAACCCTATTTGGTCTTGTAAATATTATATATAGGAGGAACTCGACCTCTATAAGGGTTGGCTTGAGTCATTCGTTCAAGAGAGGTATGTTGTTCAAAAGTCATGCAATTCTTGGCTAGCATTAGAGAAAGAGTTAGATAAATAAGACTCAAAGGAGATTCTAGTAGAAGTAGAAGGTTGTTGAGCCACCTATCTTGCAGTTGTGTGCGCAGACCACTAGTAGTAGAAGGAATCCATAGCTGAGTGCACAGATATTAGAGTAGAAGAGTCAATCCAGGATATGTGCAAATTGGTAGGAGTAGATAGAAGAATAAACCAGAGAGCATGAGAGCAAGAATATTGATTCAAATAGACATATCTAAAGAATAGTCTGCATATCGCAGGCTGCAAAGTGCTATAAACCATTCTCATGCTAGATGAAGAGAACCTTGGTGGTTTTTCCCAAATGGGTTTCCACATTATTTACTGTGTTATGTGGATGAATGTGTTTAATGATGAATTTTGATATGAATGTTTGCTTACTATGCATTATTACAATTATTGTTGAATGAATGTCACAGTAGGAACACTCAGTCCATGCATGAGGGATTAAAGCACTGTCAGAATGTTATGTATGGATTTATGATTCAGTTGTTAAGTTAAGGCATGATTCGCACGATGTCTATTGAATACAAGGGGTCATATGTGTCATGTTTTTGCGCCAGCTGTAGAGTCACAATGGTAAAGTCGTGTCGTGCGCCGGTTGTGACTCATTGTTGTGCTATCATCACACCGTAGTAGACTCCATCCAGTTGCCTTTGCCAAGCACCTTGGCTGCATGCCAAGGGACTAGAATCTCTCTCTAACTGCGGAAACATAGTTCTGGCAGTTACCCATAAAGATATGTCAGGTGAGACTGTGCCTACTTCATTGGTGTTACTGAGAGATCTTGCTCTGTCGGGCTGATGTCTTATGGTTTCTTATTGGTATTATGTTGTTGTTGAACCGTGGGTCTATACAAGAAGAGAAAAGAGGCCAACAATTATTTGCACATACCCATGCTCTTCTAAATATAAATTCAATATACCTATAGCACCATGGAATCATAATAAGGGATTAAGGTAAATGCAACTGGTGAGCATGGAAAAACATGATAATTAATTTTATAAGGTATGATACATCAATACATCACTTGAAAATTCCATATGGTACTACAACATATACAAACCAATGGAGGGGGATCATAGGGACAAGCTCAAATGATGTGTGGAATAGGATCCATGCATGCCCAAAAGAGTGCAATATGGAATCTAGAACACAACCAACCTCAAGTAAGAATCTTCATGATGGGATAATAACTTACAGTTGAGTAGGGGAGAAACCATTTTGTTAATAATCAATAATGAAAATCACTGCCAAACATGATGCAGCCCATCAATGATGATGATGATGGGTACCGAATGTGTTGATGCCAAACACTAGAACGATCATTTAATCAATTCCCCAAAAAGATAAAAGTGAGACTAAAGACTACCACCGAAGAAAATAGAAACCAAATTACTCAACCTCTAGATTAACCCCTATATAAATTGAGTCGTGATCAAAGGGGTATAACTTGTTAACCAAAGGAAAGTGAGGAATTCCCTCTAACCAACACAAGGAGATAGATATGTTGATGTTATGTAAAGACAAAATAAATCAATAATGAAAAAATTCCAACATGAGTATGCAATGCATGAATTCTCTTGGTATGAAGCAATCATAAGGATGTACTTGAGTAACAACCACTAAAGATGTACCAACACATAACGTTCAACCAACTATCAAGATAGTGACATTAGGATTTAAAAATGTAGACTAATAAAAGTGGTCTAGATTAAACTTGACAACAAGTTAAGAAGTGATATATACGAGTAGGTGACTCAATTAAGAATGCTTTGTTCAATGTAGATACAAACTTCTACCAAAACTCAAGGATCATTAAAAGATCTCTATCTTCCCCTGTATTTTGGTTTTTATCTCTTTTTTTTTCCTATTTTATGTACTTTTCATCTTCTTTTTTGGAAAGAGTAAAAGAAAACAATATGGTATAGAGAAGAGATAGGTAAATATATGCAAGCAATTAGTTCCCAATCATGTATGAAAACATCATGGAAAAACAAAGCAATGTAATAAATAGCCAACAACAAGAAGACGAATAGTGTAGAACATGCCTACTCTATAATAAGATTATTTTCATGCAAATGGTGTTTCACAACATGTTAGTGGAAAGAAAAAGAAGAAAACAATAAAAAGTGAAGTTGTATAAGCAACATATCTCAAAGCATAACAACAAACATAAATGGGTGAAGGTCCCAATAAATATGGTGTAACATTGAGAAGGGTGAGCTTTGAGTCTCACAAGGCGATCTCAAGAAACAAGACTCCTCAAAAAATATCTTTGAAGGGGTGCCAAAAAGAAAAGGGTTTTAAAATAGGGTGACCCTTATAGGTAAGTTGCAATATCAAACAAGTTCTTAATAATGATTCACAACAATTTCTAGTGCAACATCATTCATGGGGTTGTCCTTGAGGCTAAAGGAAACGACACAAATATTAGATGCAATCATGTTATGGGAATACATTACCCTATATGTTAGATTCAAAATGATACCTTATAGAGTCCAAAGGAATAATGCAAGAGTTCCAAAAGTTCTATCATAGGTGAGATCCTACATAGATAAAACCAAACCTATGGTGTATTATTATTTCAATGGGTTGATTTACTAGGTTGTTTATCCATGTTAATTTGATGTGTTTATCCATGTAAAATCCTAACATGGAATCAAAGCATTGTTTATTTTAATTATTTGTAAAGCCAGGTATTTTATTAAAAAAAAAAAATTATACAATAGATATACCTAATAACCAGATAGGGGATGTTTGAACATAAAACAACTATACCTACTCTTTTAATCAAGGGTTAACAATTGTTGTAGTATTATCGTTTAATTAAAAAGATTTAGTTTTGGTATTATATTTTTTATCTATTTTTATATTGTAATA
>LPNX011110203.1:662488-687230 GCA_001517045.1 Pseudotsuga menziesii | reverse complement strand
ATATATATATGCATGAGAGATGAGAGATGAGATTGCAATTATAATATAATTTATATATACATATATGAAAAATCAATATTCCTAACTATATTTTAAGAAAATGTAGTTATGTTAATTACTTAATTAAATTAAGTAATTAACCTAACTACATTTTCTTGTTTGTGTTTCATAATTAGATAAATTGAAAAAAGTTAAAATTAAAATTAAAAATTTTAACTAAACCTTTGTTGACTCTCTTTAGAATTCATTTTTTCTATTACAAATACAATGAAAAGATAAAACCCATTCTAGATTGTAATATTACAACAAATGTTAAGGGTTAAGTTTGCTTGCAACATTGTTTCATTATTATGGCATTGATATGTGGAATGTTGCATAAGGGTTTAATTATATTTGATAAATTCCTTAATGGTTTTGTCGCATTGCAACATTTATCGAGTAAAATGTTCGATTACGACATTCATTCAGTGTTATGCTAGATTGGTACATTTCTCCATGGGGATATTTGAACATAAAAGAGATATACCTATTCTTTTAATCAAGGGTTAACATTTTTTGTAGTATTATGGTTCAATTAAAAAGCTTTAGTTTTGGTATTATATTCTTTTAGCTATTTTTTATATTGTAATATCTAACTATATATATTTAGCATGTTTTATAACAATTTACTGAAACAATCTATATTATTTACATTAATAAATAAAAGAAATCATATAAGATTTTTTTTCTAAGTAGCTAGTCCATACCCAAACTTAGTCAATCGTAGAAATAAATGTAAACAACACGCTAGTTAAGTTTTGCATAGCTGCAGGGTGATAATTTTCACACTTTTCATCCAGGATGATAGTTCTGAGCTCTTCGTGCAGGATGATAATTTTTGCACTTGGTGTAGTTCGATGCTCAATGGTGGGAAACATCTTATCGTTGTGAATTCCATCCTATATAGGCATTACACTCCATTACACTTTGATTCACCACTTGCAACCATGCGCCCATAAATAACTCAAAACAGTTGCTGAACTGCAGCTCCACGAACTCGAACCGTAGAGAATGATTGGTGAACTACAACTCCATGAACTCAAACTCGTTACACCTGTTAATACACAACCATATCATAACCAGCTCTCTATCGCTTGAAGCCACCATCACTTGAAGCGTCCAAACCATTGTGAAATGAAAACTAATTGATTATTTGATATTAGTTAGGGTTAACACATATGACGACTATACATTTAATTTTAACTGTACATATGTTTCGCTTTCGTGAATCTTGTTAATCCACTCATCAAAATCTTGTTAATAAGTCCTTCTTGTGAACATATTTTAAAGTTACTAAGCAGAAATAAGAAAAGTATGAGAACTTAAATCCTCAGTTAAAAAAAGTTAATGCAAAATTGGAAGTTATGCCCAACCAATCCATTATGACAGAGTTGGTAAAGATTCGTTGGTTTAAACTACTAAAGTTACTTAGCATTATTGCTAACTCCTATTTTCCCATGTAGGTGATTTCTCTAAAGTCAGTGAAAACTTCATAAGTACTATAACGTGGAGGAATATATTGACTACCATGGTTTCCAACTCAACTATTGGAAAAGCATTTGACAACGTCAAATTAATGGGGAAGAGATTGACTACCATGGTTTCCAACTTAACTATAGGCAAAGAATTTGACAACGTCATTTTAATTAAATTATATAACGAATCAAGTCTGATAGTGTTGGACAACTGGAACAGACACATGGCTAAATTACAATGTTGGCCCAACACTCATCTCGCATATCCCATGGTAGGCAAAGCATATGACAATGTCAATTTAATTACTTTATATAACCCGAAAGTGATTGGCAAGTTGAACAACCACATGGATAAATTATAGTGGTTGACCAATACTCGTCTCGTGTATCCCATGGTAGGCAACGCATATGAGAACGTCAATTTAATGGCTTTATATAACGAATCAAGTCCAAAAGAGTTGGACAGCTAAAACCGCCACATGGTTAAATTACAGTGTTGGCCCAAGTCTCGTCTCGTGTCTGCCATGTCAAAGGACACATTTGTCCGGATGGATCTAAATAATAGGAACATGGATAAGTTACATGGTTGGCCAAACACTCAGCTCGTGTATGCCATGGTAAAGGTTGAGTGTTTTACGAAGAAATCTGCAACTATGCAACATGCATATTCTGTCCATCACTGATCTGATATTTTCCATAAGGTTGGTCATCCTTCCCATCTGAATATCTTATTCAGATAGAGCTCTTTCATGTTCAAAGACCATCTGGCATATTCTTCTCAGGTATAGCTAACTTTCATTTAACTAATCTTTCATCCGCTTATCTGCATTGTCTATTCATTTTATTGCTAACCTTCATTTAAATGGTATTTGATTTAATAGGTAAGGCCGCCAAGGAAAATGGTGTTCAATTTAAATGGTAAGTTATGGTTTACTCCTAAGGCTCTTTCCTTCTTCTGGTTCTTGAAGGGATGTATTGCATATTTTCACGGTCATCTGCTCAGTCTACGATTATTAGTTGGCTCTTATTCTTCCATGTTATTTGGTCATTATTCCTCACTGATGGTTTAACTTCTCATGCTATTCGGTAAATTTATTTTGGTTAAAGTTTCATTGGCTTGGATACCTCACAAGGTTTGGACATTTAATAAACTCGGTTTGTAGTTTTTAACTTGTTACAATCGATTTTTACAGTCGATTTTTTCCTTTCAACCTGAGAATCAAACCCGAGCAATAGTGTACAAAGTCATTTCCTCTAACACTTAAAACTACTTTGTGTCTATAAACCTAATGCTCAGGTTTCAGCTCGGCTCAGTTTATTTTGGGTTATTATGATTCAGCTATGTTCAGCTTAGTATCATTGGAATTTATGTTTCAGCTCTGCTTCAATTTATTCTTGGTTATTATTCTTCAACTCTCCTCATTTTATGCTTAGCCTCTGACTCTCAGTTTACAATTCTTGGTCTTGGAATTTATCAATAGAGCTTAGCACTGTGTACAAAGGATTTATTTATAATTTTATTTTCATTTATTTTCACAAAGAAATACATTTCATTTCACTGTATTTTACTACTGTTAGTGTTATATATTAAAGAAGACTGTTCGAAACATGTAATGGCTAATACATTAATATTTTTCCTAAGCAGGTAGTAAATACCCAAAATTTGACAGTCGTAATAGCAAGATAATTAAGTTTAGCATACCTGCATTTGTAAATTTGATAGTCATAATTCACATTCTTCGTGCAGGATGATAAATATCATGTTTTCTTCGTGTAGGATGATAAATCTGAGTCTTCCTGCAAGATGATACATTCATATTTTTCCTAAGCGGCAAGTAAATAGCCAAAATTTAACAGTCGTAATAGCAGGCTAGTTAAGTTTAGCATACTTGCAGGATGATAAATTTCACAGTCGTAATTATTGCTCTAAGTCTTCTTCATGCAATGGTGGGAAACATCTTATTGTTCCCAATTGAATGCTATATAGGCATTAGACTCCATTAGAATCTCCCTAGCCACCTGCAGCCAATCGCCCGTTACTAACTGAAAATTGTTGGTGAACAACAGCTCCACGAACTCCAATTATAGAGAATGGTTGTTGAACTACAGCTCCACGAACTCCAACTGGTTACACCTGTCAATATGGAACCCCACGAACTCCAACTGGTTACACTTGTCAATATGGTTAATGCACGCAGTGTTACAGCTATTAATCCAACTCGTCATTGCTTGATGCCCCCATACTTTGAATCTGCTAGGAAGTAGTTAGCCTTTAGTTAGCCTTTATTTATTACATTTAACAAATACGACGACTACACATTTAATCTAAACTATACATTTGTCTCTCTATCGTGAATCTTGTCAATACGCTCATCGAAGTCCTGTCGCCCCTCAAAAAAATATACAAATTATTACGCCTATCGGCGTAATAAAAAATGATTATTAACAATATATATATGTCAATATTAATAGATTTTATGTAATAAAATTAAAAATTAAAAATAATTATTAATATATATATATAAATGTCAATATTAATAGATTATATGTAATAAAATTAAAATTAAAAATAATAATTGTCCATTTAATGAAAATGCTATATTGTCAACTTGATATAAAATAAAATCCCATGTAATGAAAATGCTATATTGTCAACTTAATATAAAAGAAACTTCCATGTATAAATGTGCAACATAAGCTGAAAATAATGAGCTACACATAATGCTAAAGCTAAGCTGAAAATAATGAGCTACATAGACCTTTACTTACATCTGGTTTATGGAAAAGTAATAGTTGACTGATCTTTAACCTACCCTTCCCTCATCCTATACTATTAGGTGAGACTTTTAAGGTTCAAGAAACTTCTAATATTTTTAATACGAAAGTATCATATGGTCAACATACACAATTGTTGTGTAAAATATCCAAGTGGATGGCTTCACCAATCAAAGATGATGATGAAATCACTTGTAATTTCTAATTCATTAATATTTTTCCTAAGTAGGTAGTAATTACCCAAAATTTGACAATCGTAATAGAAGGCTAGTTAAGTTTAGCATACCTGCAGCCATAAATTTGGTTATCATAATTCGAAGTCTTCATGCAATATGATAAATCTCATCTCTTCTTCATGCAAGATGGTAAATCTAAGTCTTCCTGCAGGATGATACATTCATACTTTTCCTAAGCAGCTAGTAAATACCCAAAAATTAATACTTGTAATAGCACACTAGTTAAGTTTAGCATACATGCAGGATGATAAATTTCATAGTCGTAATTCGTGCTCTCAATCTTCTTCATGCAATGGTGGGAAACATCTTATTGTTCCCAATTCAATGCTATATAGGAATTAGACTCCATTAGAATCTCGCTAGCCACTTGCAGCCAACCTCCCGTAACTAACTGAAATGCATTGGTGAACTGCAGCTCCACGAACTCCAACCGTAGAGAGCGTTTACTAAACTGTAGCTTCACGAATTCCAACTGGATACACCTGTTAATCTGGAACTCCACAAACTCCAACTGGTTACACCTGTCATTTTTGTTATTGCATGCATTGTTACAGCTGTTAATCCAACTCAACATTGCTTGTTACAACTGTTAATCCAACTCACCATCGCTTGAATCCGCCATACTTTGAAGCCGCCATGAAGTAGTTATCCTTTAGTTAGCCTTTAGTTATTATAGTTGACAAATACGACGACTATACAATGACTACACATTTAATCTAAACTATACATTTGTCTCTCTCTCTCATGAATCTTGTCAATACGCTCATCGAAGTTTTATTCGCCCCAAAAAATATAATAAGTATTACGCCTATCAGCGTAATAAAAAATTATTATTAAGAATAAATATATAGATATGAGTCAATATTAATAGATTCTATGTAATAAAATTAAAAATAAAAATAATTATTTACTAATAATTGTCCATTTAATGAAAACGCTACTTTGTCAACTTAATATAAAAGAAAATGCCATTATAAATGTGCAACATAAGCTGAAAATAATGTGTTACACATAATGCTAAAGCTAAGCTTAAAATAGACCTTTACTTCCATCTAGTTTATGGAAAAGCAATAATTGGTTGATCTTTAACCTACCCTTCCCTCATCCTGTACTATTAGGTAAGACTTTTAATATTTTTAACACGAAAGTATCACATGGTCAGCATTCACCATTGTTGTGTAAAATATCCAAGTGGATAGCTTTCCCTATCAAAGACGATGATGAAATCACTTGTAAACTCATACAAGGTAAGAAAAATAATCTCTATGCATGATTTGCACATACCCATGCTCTTCTAAATATAAAGCCAATATACATATAACACCATGGAATCAAGATAATGGATTAAGGCAACTGGTGAGCATGGAAAAAGATGATAATTTTTCTAAGGTATGACACATCAATACATCACTTGAAAATTCCAAATGGTACAACAACATATACAAAATAGTGGAGGAGGATCACAGGGACAAGGTCAAATGATGTCAAATGATGTGTGGAATAGGATCCATGCATGCCCAAAAGAGTGCAATATGGAATATAGAACATAGCCAACCTCAAGTACGAATCTCCATGATGTGATTATAAATTAGAGTTGAGCATGGGAGAAACCATTTATTTAATAATCAATAATGAAAATCATTGCAAAACATTATGCAACCGACTAATAATGATGATGATGATGGGTAATGAATGTGTTGATGCCAAACACTACAATGATCATTTAATAAATTCCCCAATAAGATAAAAGTGAGACCGTAGACTACCAACGAATAAAATAGACACCAAAGTACTCAACCTATAGATCAACCCCTATAGAAATTGAGCCATGATCAATGGGGGATAACTCATTAACCAAAGGAAAATGAGGAATTCCATCTAACCAACACAAGGTGGTAGATATGTTGATGTTATGTAAAGACAAAATCAATCAATAATGAGAAAAGTCCAACATGAGTATGCAATGCATTAATTCTCTTAGTATGAAGCAATCATAAGGATGTACTTGAGTAACAATCACTAAAGATGTACCAAGGACATAACGTTCAACCAACTATATAGATATTGACATTTGGATCTAAAAATGTAAACTAATACAAGTGGTCTAGATTAAACTTGACAATAGGTTAAGTTGTGTTATATGTGGGTGGATGACTCAATTAAGAATGCTTTGTTCAATGTAGATACAAACTTCTACCAAAACTCAAGGATCATTAAAAGAGTTCTATCTTCCCCTGTCTTTTTGTTTTGTCTCTTTTTTTTTCCTATTTTATGTACTTTTCATCCTTTTTTTTGGAAAGAGTAAAAGAAAAATTTATGGTTTAGAGAAGAGGTAGGTAAATATATGAGAGCAATTAGTTCCCAAGCATGTACAAAAACATCATGGAAAAACAAAGCAATGTAACAAATAGCCAACAACAAGAAGAAGAACATTGTAGCACATGCCTACTCTATAATAAGATTATTTTCATGCAAACGGTGTTTCACGACATGTTAGTGGAAACAAAAAGAAGAAAACGATAAAAAGTGAAGTTCTATAAGCAACATATCTCAAAGCATAACAATAAACATAAATGGTTGAAGGTCCCAATAAATAATGGTGTAACACTGAGAAGGGTGAGATTTGAGTCTCACATGGTGATATCAAGAAGCAAGAGTCCTTGAAAAATAGCTTTGAAGGGGTGCCAAAAAGAAAATGGTGTTAAAATAGGATGACCCTTATAGGTAAGTTGAAATCTCAAACAAGTGCTTGATAGTGATGCACAACAATTGCTAGTGCAACATCATTCATGGTGTTGTCCTTGAGGCTAAAGGAAACGTCACAAATATTAGATACAATCATGTTATTGGAATACATAACCCTATATGTTAGATTCAAAATGATACATTATAGAGTCCAAAGGAATAATGCAAGAGTTCCAAACGTTCTATCACAAGTGAGATACTACATAGATGAAACCAAACCTATGGTGTATTATTATTTCAATGGGTTGATTTACTAGGCTGTTAAATGTTAATTTGATGTGTTTATCCATGTAAAATCCTAACATGGAATCAAAGCATTGTTTATTTTAATTATTTGTAAAATCGGGTATTTAATTAAAAAAACTATTAGACAATCGCTATACCTAATAACGAGATGGAAGGGGATGTTTAAACATAAAACAACTATACTTGTTCTTTTAATCAAGGGTTAACAATTGTTGTTGTATTATCATTTAATTAAAAAGATTTAGTTCCGCTATTATATTTTTTTAGCTATTTTTTATATTGTAATATCTAACTATATATTTAACATGTTTTATAACAATTTACTGAAAATAGTTAATATTAGTAGATAACCATTAAGAAAATCATAAAATCTATATTATAATTACAATCTCATATATATATATATGAAAAATCAATATTCATAACTATAATTTAAGAAATGTAGTTAGGTTAATTACTTAATTGAATTAAGTAATTAACCTAACTGTGTTTTCTTATTTGTGTTTTCTAATTTGATAAATTGAAAAAAGTTAAAATTAAAAATTAAAAATTTTAACTAAACCTTTGTTGACTCTCTTTAGAATTCATTTTTTCTATTACAATTACAATGAAAAGATAAAACTCATTCTATATTGTAATACTACAACAAATGTTAAGGGTTAAGTTTGATTGCAACATTGCTTCATTATTATGACATTGATATTTAGAATGTTGCAGAAGGGTTTTTTCTATATTTGATAAATTCTTTAATTATTTTGTTGCATTGCAACATTTATCGAGTGATATGTTCAATTACGACATTCGTCCAGTGTTATGCTAGATTGGAACGTTTCTCCATGGGGATATTTGAACATAAAAGAGCTATACCTATTCTTTTAATTAAGGGTTAACAATTTTCGTAGTATTATGGTTTAATTAAAAAGATTTAGTTTTAGTATTATATTCTTTTAGCTATTTTTTATATTATAATATCTAACTATATATAGTTAACATGTTTTATAACAATTTACTCAAACAATTTGTATTTTTTACATTAATAAATAAAAGAAATCATATAAGATTTTTTTCCTAAGTAGCTAGTCCATAGTCGTAGAAATAAATGTAAATAACAGGCTAGTTAAGTTTAGCGTAGTTTTAGGGTGATAATTTTCACGCTCTTCATACAGGACGATAGTTCTGAGCTCTTCGTGCAGGATGATAATTTTTGCGCTTGGTGTTGTTCGATGATCGATCGTGGGAAACATTAGTATTGTTGCGAATTCATTTCTATATAGGAATTACACTCCATTACACTTTGGTTCGCTACTTGAAACCATGCACCCGTAACTAAATCAAAACAGTCGATGAACTGCAGCTCCACGAACTCAAGCTAGTTACACTTGTTAATCCACAACCATCTCATAACCAACTCACCATCGTTTACAACCGTCATCACTTGAAGCGGCCAAACTATTGTGAAATGAAAACTAATTGATTATTTGATATTAGTTAGGGTTAACACATATGATGACTATACATTTAATTTTAACTGTACATATGTTTCTCTTTCGTGAATCTTGTTAATCCGCTCATCGAAATCTTGTTAAGAAGTCCTTCTTGTGAACATCTTTTAAAGTTACTAAGCATAAATAAGAAAAGTATTAGAGCCTAAATCCTCAATAAATAAATAAAGTTAATGCAAAATTAGAAGTTATTCCCAACCAATCCATCATGACAGAGTTGGTAAAGATTCGTTGGTTAAAACTACTAAACTTACTTAGCATTATTGCTAACTCTTATTTTCCCATGCAGGCAGTTTCTCCAAAGCAAGGAAAAACTTCATAAGTACTATAACGTGGAGGAAGAGATTGACTACCATAATTTCCAACTCAACTATAGGAAAAGAATTTGACAATGTCAAATTAATGGGGAAGACATTGACTACCATGGTTTCCGACTTAACTATAGGAAAACCATTTGACAACGTCAATTTAATTAATTTATATAATGAATCAAGTCCGAAAGTGTTGGACAGTTGGAACAGCCACATGGATAAATTACAGTGTTGGCCCAACACTCGTCTTATGTATCCCATGGTAGGAAAAGTATATGACAATGTCAATTTAATTACTTTATATAACGAAACAAGTCTGAAAGTGATTGACAACTCGGACAACCACATGGCTAAATTATAGTGTTGTGCCAACACTCGTCTCGCGTATCCCATGGTAGGAAAAGCATACGAGAACGTCAATTTAATGACTTTATATAACGAATCAAGTCTGAAAGTGTTGGACACTGTAACCACCACATGGCTAAATTACAGTGTTGGCCCAAGGATGGTCTCATGTATGCCATGGTAAAGGACAAATTTGTCCAAATGGAGCTAAATAATAGGCACATGGCTAAGTTACAGTGTTCGCGCGACACTTGGATGGCATATGGCATGGTAAATGATGGATTTGTTCAGATGGAGATAAAAAATAGAAACATGGCTAAGTTACAAGGTTGTACCAACACTCGGCTCATGTATACCATGGTAAAGCTTGAGTGCTTCGCGAAGAAATATGCAGTTGTGCAGCATGTATATTCTGTCCATCACTGCTATGAGATTTTTTATAAGGTTAGCAGTCCTTCCCATCTGAATATCTTATTCAGACAGAGCTCTTTCCTATTCAAAGACCGCCTGGCATCTGCTTATCAGGTATAAATAACCTTCATCTAACTAATATTTCATTTACTTATCTGCATCATCCTTTAAATGGTATTCGATTTAACGAGTAAGGCTTCCAAGGAAAATGGTATTCGATTTAACATGTAAGTTATGGTTTAATCCTATGACTCTTTCCCTGTTCAAGTTCTTGAAGGGACACATTGCATATCTTCACGCTCTTCTACTCAGTCTACGATTATCAGTTGGCTCTTATTCTTCCATGTTATTTGGTCGTTATTCCGTACTGAGGGTTTAACTTCTCATGCTATTTGGTAAATTTATTTTGGTTAGATTTTCACAAGGCTTGGATACCTCACAGGGTTTGGACATTTAATGAACTCACTTTGTATTTTTTAACTTACATTTACGGTTGATTTGTATAGTCGGTTTTCTCCTTTACACCCGAGAATCGAACCCTAGGGTTTATTTATATTTATGCTACGATAGTGTACAAATTCGTTTCCTCTAACACTTAAAACTACTCTACATCTGTAAACCTAATGCTCAAGTTTCGACTCGGCTTAGTTTATTTTGGGTTATTATGCTTCATCTTTGTTCATATTATCATTGGAATTTATGTTTCAGCTCTGTTTCAATTTATTATTGGTTATTATGCTTCGGCTTTCCTCATTTTATGCTTAGCCTCTGACTCTTAGTTTATGATTCTTGGTCTTGGAATTTATCAATAAAGCTTAGCACCGTGTATAGAGGATTTATTTATAATTTTATTTTCACAAAGAAATACATTTCATTTCACTACATTTTACGACTGTTATTGTTATATATTAAAGAAGACAATTTGAAACATGTAATGGCTAATACATTAAGATTTTTCCTAAGGAGGTAGTAAATCTCATCTCTTCTCCATGCAGGATGATAAATCTGAGTCTTCCTGCAGAATGATACATTCATATTTTTCCTAAGTAGCTAGTAAATACCCAAAATTTAACAGTCATAATAGTAAGCTAGTTAAGTTTAGCATACCTATAGGATGATAAATTTCATAGTCATAATTCACAGCCGTAATTTGCGCTCTAAGTATTCTTCATGCAATGGTGGGAAACATCTTATTGTTCCCAATTCAAAGCTATATAGCCATTAGACTCCATCAAACTCTCGCTAGCCATATGTAGCCAACCACACATAACTAACTGAAAATCATTGGTGACCTGCAGCTCCACGAACTCCAGTCATAGAGAACGGTTGCTGAACTGCAACTGCACGAACTCCAATTGGTTACACCTGTCAATATGGAACTCCATGAACTCCAACTGGTTACACATGTTCAACTTGTTACACCTGTCAATCTGGTTAATGCACACATTGTTATAGCTATTAATCCAACTCAACATCACTTGTTACAACTGTTAATCCAGCTCGCCATCTCTTGACGCCCCCATACTTTGAAGCCGCGAAGAAGTAGTTATCCTTTAGTTAGCCTTTAGTTATTACAGTTAACAAATACGATGACTATACGACGACTACCCATTTAATATAAAATGTACATTTTTCTCTCAGTCATGAATCTTGTCAATACGCTCATCGAAGTCCTATTCCCCACCAAAAAATATAAGAAGTATTATGCCTATCGATGTAACAAAAGATGAGTATTAACAAATATATATATATATATATATTCTATGTAATAAAATTAAAACTAAAAATAATTATTAGTATATATATTCTATGTAATAAAATTAAAACTAAAATTAATTATTAGTATATGTGTGTGTGTCAATACTAACAAATTCTATGTAATAAAATTAAAATTAAAATTAATTATTTACTAATAATTGTCCATTTAATGAAAATGCTATATTGTCAACTTAATATAAAAGAAAATGCCATGTATAAATCTGTAGCATAAGCTGAAAATAATGTGTTACACATAATGCTAAAGCTAAGTTGAAAATAGACATTTACTTACATCTGGTTTATGGAAAAGTAATAATTGGCTGATCTCTTTAACCTACCCTTCCCTCATTCTGTACTATTAGGTGAGACTTTTAAGGTTCAAGAAACTTCTAATATTTTTAATACGAAAGTATCATATGATCAACATACACCATTGTTGTGTAAAATATCCAAGTGGATAGATTCACCTATCAAAGACGATGATGAAATCACTTGTAAACTCATACAAGGTAAGAAAAATAATCTCTATGCAAAATTTGCACATACCCATGCTCTTCTAAATATAAAGTCAATATACATATAGCACCATGGAATCATGGTACAGGATTAAGGTAAAATGCAACTGGTGAGCATGGAAAAAGATAATATCTTTTATAAGGTTTGATACATCAATACATCACTTGAAAATTCCAAATGGTACTACAACGTATACAAAGCAATGGAGGGGGATCACAGGGACAAGCTCAAATGATGTGTGGAATAGGATCCATGCATGCCCAAAATAGTGCAATATGGAGTCTAGAACACAACTAACCTCAAGTACGAATCTCCATGGTGGGATAATAACTTAGAATTGAGCATGGGAGAAACCATTTAGTTAATAATCAATAATGAAAATCACTGCCAAACATGATGCAACCCACAAATGATGATGATGATGGGTAATGAATGTGTTGATGCCAAACACTAGAACAATCATTTAATCAATTCCCCAAAAAGATAAAAGTGAGACCGTAGACTACAAACGAAGAAAATAGACACCAAAGTACTCAACCTATAGATCAACCACTATAGAAATTGAGTCGTGATCAAAGGGGGATAACTCGTTAACCAAAGGAAAATGAGGAATTCCCTCTAACCAACACAAGGCATGGTATTTTTTTAGATTAAAAAGAATGAGCTTTTATATGGTATTTTTTTTAGATTAAAAAAAATTGTTTTTATCTTATTTATTTAATTTTCTTTATAGGTCATTTATTATAATTCCAGCATCTCATAAGAACTCACAAAACCGCGAACCACCATATCTATCTCCATTTATTGTTTTAATTCCAATTTTTTTGAACAAGTATTTTTTAGACACTTTTAAGATTGTTGTACATTTTTATTTTATTTTATTTTATGATATATTTTAATTATTATTAAATTATTGATATAAATAATAATTTTTATGTATACGTAAAAGCGCGACCCAAGAAACTATTCTTTTAAAACTTCAAAATGAATAGTTTTTTATATGAATAAAAAAATAATATATAAGTGATTGTTAAAATTATTTTTAAAATTTTTTAAATACATTTTTTAAATTTTTAAATATTTTTTTGAATACATTTATAATAATAGAATACATTTTTCTTGCCGCAAAGTGAGACACATTACCATGCTTTTACCCTATACCAAGGACATAACGTTCAACCAACTATCAAGATATTGACATTTGGATTTAAAAATGTAGACTAATACAAGTGGTCTAGATTAAACTTGACAACAAGTTAAGAAGTGATATATGCGAGTAGATGACTCAATTAAGAGTGCTTTGTTCAATGTAGATACAAACTTCTACCAAAACTTAAGGATCATTAAAAGCGCTGTATCTTCCCCTGTCTTTTGGTTTTTATCTCTTTTTTTCCCATATAGGGAAGAGGTAGGTAAATATATGCAAGCAATTAGTTCCCAAGCATGTACGAAAACGTCATGAAAAAACAAGGCAATGTAACGAATAGCCAACAACAAGAAGAACATTGTAGCACATGCCTACTCTATATTAAAAGATTATTTTCATGCAAACGGTGTTTCACAACATGTTAGTGGAAACAAAAAGAAGAAAACAATAAAAAGTGAAGTTGTATAAGCAACATATCTCAAAGCATAACAACAAACATAAATGGGTGAAGGGTGAGCTTTGAGTCTCACAAGGCGATCTCAAGAAGCAAGTCTCCTCGAAAAAGAGCTTTGAAGGGGTGCCAAAAAGAAAAAGGTGTTAAAATAAGGTGACCCGTATAGGTAAGTTGCAATATCAAACAAGTGCTTGATAATGATGCACAACAATTGGTAGTGCATGGGGTTTCCCTTGACGCTAAAGGAAATGACGCAAATATTAGATGCAATCATGTTATGGGAAGACATAACCCTATATGTTAGATTTAAAATTATTCCTTATAGAGTCCAAAGGAGCAATGCAATAGTTAGTTCCAAAAGTTCTATTATAGGTGAGATCCTACACAGATGAAACCAAACCTATGGTGTATTATTATTTCAATGGGTTGATTTAATAGGTTGTTAAATGCTAATTTGATGTGTTTATCCATGTAAAATCCTAACATGGTATTAAAGCATTGTTTATTTTAATTATTTATAAAATCGAGTATTTAATTAAAAAAAACTATTATACAATAGCTATAACTAATAACGAGATGGCAGGGATGTTTGAACATAAAACAACTATACCTATTCTTTTAATCAAGGGTTAACAATTGTTGTAGTATTCTCGTTTAATTAAAAAGATTTAGTTTTGATATTATATTTTTTTAGCTTATTTTTATATTGTAATATCTAACTATATATTTAACATGTTTAATAACAGTTTACTCAAAATAGTTAATATTAGTAGATAACCATTAAGAAAATCATAAAAATTATATTATAATTACAATCTCATATATATATATATATGAAAAACCAATATTCCTAACCATATTTGAAGAAAATGTAGTTAGGTTAATTATTTAATTAAATTAAGTAATTAACCTAACTACATTTTTTTTATTTGTTCAGGTACACAGGGCACTCCCAAAAGACCGAACACCTTCGGCAACCGCTTCACACAAATAGATCACAGATCAACACACCGATGTTTGTCACGTGGTTAAAACCCTCGAGAGGGAAACAGTCCACGGCCCCAGCCAAATAGCTACTTGGAGCAATTTATTATGCAAAAGAAAGAAAGTTACATATGAGCTTCTCATAATCGATCAACTAGCCAAGGACCCTCAATGCTCTTTAAATAAGATCATAGACCAATCGGGTGTTAAGCCACAGATCAATGGTAGGTATGATCTAAGAGAAATTGAACTGTCAGATCACTCTATGTCTAGAACATATCGGACCATCGGATTAGAATATTTACAAATGCATACTAATGCATACTAAAGAAACACACTTTTACTTAATGGATATATTACACAAGTTGATCTTAACTAACTCCTAAGTGTCTAAATATCCTAACATCCCCCCTTAAGAACAACTTGGGATAGGATTGAAGGATTTACAAAAGTGACACTATTAGGAGAAGGAAGGAGGCATTAGAGCCTATCCCCCCTTAAGGACACATTCCTGAACTCCTAATATAGACCAAAGTTTAGAAAACTTCGCTTCTGTAAGAGACTTGGTGAAGATGTCTACAACTTGATCGTCTGTAGGGTAATAGAGCACTTCAATAACACGATCATGAACAAGATTTCTGATGAAGTGCATCTGTAGCTCAATGTGTTTGTTGCACTGATGTAGAACTGGATCTTTGGCAAGCTTGATGGCACTTTGATTGTCGCACCAAAGTGGAGTAGGTTGCTGCTGCTCGAATCCAAACTCTGAAAGGATCTGTCAAAGCCATAAAGGTTCCTAACTGGCATTAACTGCGGCTTGATATTCTGCTTCTGCTGAAGAAAGAGCAAGAGCTTGTTGTTTCTTACAAGCCCAAGTGACAGGTCGAGATCCCAAACTGAAAACATAACCTGCAGTAGACTTTCGATCATCAGGATCACCGGCCCAATCTGGATCAGTGAAACCAACCAATAAAGGTTCCCCCCTGTACTGTAATGAATCCCAAACTGAATTGTACCTCGAATATATCGAAGTATTCTTTTTGCTGCTTTCCAGTGACTTTCATGAGGAGTTTGCATATAACGGGCAACACGACCAATGGCAAAGGAAAGGTCAGGACAAGAATGAGTCAAGTATAAAAGACTGCCAACAAGATGACGATACAAGGTGGCATCTACTTCAGAGGAAGTACAAGTGGCAGAAACTTTGACTCCATACTGAAAGGGAGAAGGGGTTGGTTTACAATATTCCATGTGGAAGCGATGAAGAAATATTCCTTCTTTGGTTTGCAAGACTTGGAAACCAAGAAAATAATGCAAATGTCCTAAGTCTGACATTTCAAATTTTTTCTTAAGACTGGATTTCACATGGGTTATAAGTTTAGGGTCACTACCAGTAAGGATAAGATCATCAACATAAAGAACAAGTATGATGAGATGGTTTCCTACTTTTTTGGTATAGACATTGGGGTCAGAATGGCATCTAGAAAAACCAGTGTTAAGGAGAAAGCTATCCATTTAGGCATACCAAGCTCGAGGAGCTTGCTTAAGGCCATATAAGGATTTCTTAAGGAGACAAACAAGGCTAGAGTCATTTTGAACATATCCACGAGGTTGTTCCATGTAAATCACCATGTAAGAAGGCAGACTTGACATCCATTTGATGGACTTACCAGTTATGTAAGGCTGGAAGGGAAAGAACAAGGCGGATGGAATTCATTTCTGCTACAGGGGCAAAGGTTTCATTGTAGTCAATCCCTTCAACTTGGGAAAAACCTTTGGCAACTAACCTTGCCTTAAGTCTTTCAACACTTCCATCTGATGCATACTTAGTTCTGTAAACCCATTTACATCTGACAAGTTTTCTTCCTTCTGGAAGAGGAACAAGATCCCAAGTATTGTTCGCCATTAAGGAATGATATTCTTCATCCATAGCTGCATCCCAATCTGGATTTCCTGAAGCTTCTGCAAAAGTTTTTGGATCATGATTCTCGAAAACTTGAGCCAAAAGAGAAGAGGCTCGCTGAAACTGAGAATGTGTTCGACGTTGATCTCTAGGATCACCGGCAAGATCACCGGCTGCTTCACATGTTGAACGGACCCATCGAGGAAGTATTGGTGCTGGTGCAATTGGAGGAACATGAGCAGGCAGAGGTGTATTTTCATCCTCACTGTCATCATCATAAACTGGAGTTGAAAACCTGTCAAGAAAGCTGGAAGAAGAGGAAGAAGAAGGCACAATCGTCGAATCAGGCTTGCAGGCCAAAAATGGCCGCCAAGTCAGGCTCGCAGGCCAAGAGATTTTCATCAAATTTAACATCTCTTCTAATGATTATATCATGAGAATGTGGCTGAAGAAGTCTATAACCTTTTACATCTTCAGAATATCCAACAAATATGCACTTTTCACTTTTAGGTTGCAATGCTTTCCATTTTTCATCCGGAATGTGATCCCATGCTTCACAACCAAACACACGAAAGTGACTTACATCTAGTTTAATTTTAATCCATGCTTCTTCTGGTGTTATACCCCGTAAAACTTTAGTGGGTGTGTGATTAACTATGTAATTTGCACAATTTATGGCCTCAGCCCAATATTGAAGACTTAGTCCTTTAGATTGGATCATACAATTAGCCATTTCTTTTAAAGTGCAGTTCTTCCGTTCAGCTGCACCATTTTGTTGTGGTGTATATGGAACAGTGTGTTGTTGTTGGATTCCTTGTTCAGTGCAAAAAGTAGTGAACTTGTTGTTAACATATTCTCCTCCATTGTCAGATCTTAACTTAATAATTTGATGACCAGATTGTTTTTCAACAAGGGCCTTGTAGGCCAAGAACATGTTAAATACTTCACTCTTAAGTTTTAGGAAGTAAACCCAAGTGCATCTGGAGTAGTCATCAATGAAGGTTAAGAAATATTTGAAACCAGAAAAGGAAGCAGATGGAAGAGGGCCACACAAGTCACTATGCACAAGCTCCAAGGGAACCAAGGCATGCCAAGAGGCACGTTTGTCAAAACTGTCTCGATGATGTTTTTCGAGTACACAACTGGAACAAACACCATCCTTGCAAGATACCAGCGGAAGACCAGTCGCCATATTGTCTTTACATAGTTGTTGCAATGAGCGATAATTTATGTGACCAAATCGCTCATGCCAAAGTTTGCTCAAGTTATCACTATGAGAAACAAAAACTGAAGAAAAATGTGATGACCCAAAGTTGTTAAATTTGTACAACCTGGTAATATCATCAACAGTTCCAGTAGCAAGGATATTTTGAGGATTTTTAAAATCCTTGATTACAACTTGGTGAGGTGTAAATGTCACAGTTTTACCTTCACCTGAATGAGTAATTTGATAGACTGATAACAAATTGCAAGAAATTTTTGGAACACATAGTACATCACTGAAATGACCATTTTCTACTAGAACTGTTCCAGATCCTACAACACTTAGAGATCTATCATCACCAATAAATATTTGTTTGGTGTAACATTCATGCATAGTAGAAAATATTGTTTTATTATTAGCCATATGATAAGATGCTCCAGAATCAATGAGCCATTCAATTGAAGTAAAAGAAGAAGATGCAGTATAAGAGCAACCAGAAGCACAAAGTGCATGTCCATGAGAGGTAGATTATGAAGATGAATCTAAGCTGATGTGGTGCTTCTTCATTGCTGCTTCCAAGGCTGCCATCTTCTTAAAACACTTAGATTCATCATGATTATCTTTCCCACAAAAATTGCAATGACGCTCAATCTTCTTTCCTTTTTGCTTGGATCCTTTGTCATTTTTTAAAGAAGGAGCCGACTAAGAGGGTTTGGGACCCTTATTGTTTAGCTTATTATTGCGAAAACTCTATTTCTTTGGAGGCTTGGACTTTTCTTTCTGTTGGGACAATAAAGTTTTCCCAGATGTATCTGCATTGTTAATTATTTCAAGATGAATGAGCTTATCTTACTCTTTTATTAAGGAATCACAAAAAGATTCAAGTCTAGGCTCTTGATAGCTAGCTGCAGCCAAGGATTCTTTCATGGAGTAGAATGTAGATACAAAAACAGAATATGCAGGTCCAAGTTTGAAAAGAATATGATAAATGCATTGTTTGTCTTCTTAATCTTGCATTATGCACATAATAGTCTAAGAGTTTTATACTTAGATAAATAGTCTTGAATGCATGAAAAATCATTTGGATTCAAGGAAATCAACTCATTCTCAAGTTGATAACCTCGAATTTCATTGTGTTTACCAAACACAAATTCCAACTTTTCCCAAGCTTTATCAGGTTCATCAATTTCAGATATGTAGAAACGCAAATCAATAGAAATTGACATCCCAATCAATCCACGAGCTTCATCACATCTATTTGCCCATTTAATTTTATTATCATCATCAGTGGGTTTTGTTTCTTTTCCTGAGGTTATCCTGAAAAGTCCCCTACTTCGTAGAACATCCTCCATACGAGATTTCCATGAGAAATAGTTAGAACTTGTAAGTATAATATCACAAGGGGCAGCCATATTGTAAAATAATGGCTGAAAGAACAGAAACTAACTGTCTGGATGCAAAGAGCTCGAAAAAATATGTGGTTTAAAAAAAACGGCATTTAAAACTAATTCTGGATGATGAAGTTATGCTTGATCAAAGAAAATGTTGAAGATGTCCCCAGTAATGACATGGCAGATATTAACTTGACCAACTAAAAAAAAGAAGCCCCCTCTTTCCAAGATCAACCTTTGACAATCACTTTTATAATAAAGTTACTTTGAAGTGAATCACTTTTGTAGAATAAGTGATGTTCACTTTTACAATAATGTGACTTTTTAAATGCGGCAATAAATTAAAAGACCTAAGTGACTCACTTTTATTTTATTTTATTAATGTGAGATGTACTTTTACAATAAAGTAACTTGAAAATAGAAATTGCATGCACTAAAAGTAGTTTGATAAGACTTGAACTCAAGACTTATCAAAGTGTAAAGCAAGTTTGGACCAAGTGAGCTAAGTTTAAAAGGTACGTAAAAGTATGGAAAGAGGAAGGGGGCTTTTTTTTTTAACTCTTCTCTCTCATTTTCCGTGCTTCCTTTATTTTCCTGCAAATCACCAAAAAAAATGAAAAACAAAAACAAAAATTTTTTTCCACACAATGGGGTTAGATCTTGGTTAGCTTACCCAGAAAGTCTATGTTTTCAAGTTTTCTTGTTGTTTCTGATTTACCGTGATCGCACAAGGTGCACGGCAAAGAGCATACGTAGCCGAGAAGACAAGAAAAAAAAAACTTTCCCTTACTATTTCTGATTTGTCACAATCGCACAAGGTGCATGGCAAAGAGCATATGCAGTCAGGGAAAACAACAGTCCGAGACTAAAACATAAAAGATCTAACAATAAACTGATAAAATATGAGATATTTAAAAAAAACAAATCCGTCACTGTAACATTATACCTTCAGATTTGCCGAAATGGATGTTTCTGGAGCAAACGGAAATGGTTTTTGGTGAAACGAAAACTATTTCTCAATGAAAATGGCGCTCCGGACACAATGGAATAGCTCCCACAAGACACAAATGCACATAAAATATAGAACCGAAAACCCTTTCAAAGTTTCGGCAACACCGGTTCTAGATCTTGACAAAACCGAAAGCGGCTCTTCATAAAAGCTCCAATACCATGTTCAGGTACACAGGGTACTCCCAAAAGACCGAACACCTTCAGCAACTGCTTCACACAAATAGATCACAGATCAACACACCGATGTTTGTCACGTGGTTAAAACCCTCAAGAGGGAAACAATCCACGGCCCCAGCCAAATAGCTACTTGGAGCAATTTATTATGCAAAAAAAAGAAAGTTACATATGAGCTTCTCATAATTGATCAACTAGCCAAGGACCCTCTATGCTCTTTAAATAGAGATCATAGACCAATCGGGTGTTAAGCCACTGATCAATGGTAGGTATGATCTAAGAGAAGTTGAACTGTCGAATCACTCTATGTCTAGAACATATCGTGACTGTCGGATTAGAATATTTACAAATGCATACTAATGCATACTAAACAAACACACTTCTACCTAACGGATATATTACACAAGTTGATCTTAACTAACTCCTAAGTGTCTAAATATCTTAACTAACTCCTAAGTGTTTAAATATCCTAACATTATTTGTGTTTTATAATTAGATAAATTGAAAAAAGTTAAAATTTAAATTTAAAATTTTTAACTAAACCTTTGTTGGCTCGCTTTAGAATTCATTTTTTCTATTACAATTACAATGAAAAGATAAAACACATTCTAGATTGTAATACTACAACAAATATTAAGGGTTAAAATCGATTGTGACATTGCTTCAGTATTATGACATTGATATTTGGAATGTTGCGGAAGGGTTTAAATATATTTGATAAATTCCTTAATGGTTTTGTTGTATTGCAACATTTATCGAGTGATATGTTCAATTATGACGTTCGTCCAATGTCATGCTAGATTGGGACGTTTCTCCATGGGGATATTTGAATATAAAAGAGCTATACCTATTATTTTAATCAAGGGTTAACAATTGTTGTAGTATTATGGTTTAATTAAAAAGATTAAGTTTTAGTATTATATTATTTTAGCTATTTTTTATGTTATAATATCTAACTATATATATTTAAAATGTTTTATAACAATTTACTGAAATAATCTATATTTTTTACATTAATAAATAAAAGAAATCATATAAGTCTTTTTTCCTAAGTAGCTAGTCCATACCGAAACTTAGTCAGTCGTAGAAATAAATGTAAATAGCAGGCTAGTTAAGTTTAGCATAGTTTCAGGGTGATAATTTTCATGCTCTTCATGTAGGATGATAGTTCTGAGCTCTTCGTGCAAGATGACAATTTTTCACTTGGCATACTTCGATGCTCGATGGTGGGAAACATCTTATCATTGTGAATTCATTCCTATATAAGCATTACACTCCATTGCACTTTGGTTCGCCACTTGCAACCATGCGCCCGTAAATAACTCAAAACAATTGGTGAACTGCAGCTCCATGAACTCGAACCATAAATAACGGTTGGTGAATTACAGCTCCATGAACTCAAACTGGTTACACCTGTTAATCCACAACCATCTCATAACCAACTCGCCATTGCTTGAACCGACCAAACCATTCTGAAATGAAAAGTAATTGATTATTTGATATTAGTTAGGGTTAACACATATGACGACTATACATTTAATTTTAATTCTACATATGTTTCTCTTTCATAAATCTTGTTAATCCACTCATCGAAATCTTGTTAAGAAGTCCTTCTTGTTAACATCTTTTAAAGTTACTAAGCATAAATTTTAAAAAAAAGTATGAGAACTTAAATCCTCAATAAAAAAAAGTTAATGCATAATTGGAAGTAATGCCCAACCAATCCATCATGACAGATTTGGTAAAGATTCATTGGTTTAAACTACTAAACTTACTTAGCATTATTGCTAACTCCTATTTTCCCATGCAAGTGGTTTCTCCAAAGTAAGGGAAAACTTCATAATTACTATAACATGGAGGAAGATATTGACTCCCATGGTTTCCAACTCAACTATAGGCAGAGCATTTGACAACGTCAAATTAATGGGGAAGAGATTGACTGCCATGGTTTCCAACTTAACTATAGGAAAAGCATTTGACAACGTCAATTTAATTAATTTATATAACGAATCAAGTATGAGAGTGTTGGATAGATGGAACAACCACATGGCTAAATTACAGTGTTGGCCCAACATGGCGTATCGCGTATCCCATGGTAGGAAAAGCATATGACAATGTCAATTTAATTACTTTATATAACGAATCAAGTCCAAAAGTGATTGATAGCTCAAACATCCACATGGATAAATTATAGTGTTGGGCCAACATTCATCTCGCATATCCCATGGTAGGAAAAGCATATGAGAATGTCAATTTAATGACTTTATATAATGAATCAAGTCTGAAAGTGTTGGACAACTATAATCGACACATGGCTAAATTATAGTGTTGGCCCAAGGCTTGTCTTGTGTATGCCCAACACTTGGCTGGCGTATGGCATGATAAACAACCGATTTGTTCAGATGGATCTACAAAACAAAAGCATGGCTAAGTTACAGGGTTGGCCCAACACTCAACTCGCATATGCCATGGTAAAGCTTGTGTGCTTAGAGAAGAAATATGCAATTGTGCAGCATGCATCTTCTGTCCATCACTGCTTTGATATTTTCGATAAGGTTGGCGGTCGTTCCCATCCGAATATCTTATTCAGGCAAAGCTCTTTCATGTTCAAAGACCGCCTGGCATATGCTTATCAGGTATAGCTAACCTTCATTTAACTAATCTTTCATTTGCTTATCTACATCATCTTTTCATTTTATTGTTAACCTTCATTTAAATGGTATTCGATTTAACAGGTAAGGCCGCCAAGGAAAATGGTATTCGATTTAACAGGTAAGTTATGGTTTAATCCTATGGCTCTTTAACTGTTCTGGTTCTTGAAGGGACACATTGCATATTTTCATGCTCTTCTGCTCAGTCTGCGATTATCAGTTGGCTCTTATTCTTCCATGTTATTTGGGAGTTATTACCCACTGAGGGTTTAAATTCTCATTCTATTCGGTAAATTTGTTTTGGTTAAAGTTTCATAGGGCTTGGATACCTCACAGGGTTTCGACATTTAATGAACTCAGTTTGTATATTTTAACTTGTTACACTTGATTTTTATAGCTGATTTTCTCCTTTATACTCGAGTTTTGAACCCTAGGATTTATTTATATTTATGCTACAATAATGTACAAAGTCGTTTCCTCTAACCCTTAAAACTACTCTATGTCTATAAACCTAATGCTCAGGTTTCGACTCAGCCCAATTTATTTTGGGTTATTATGTTTTGGCTCTATTTAGATTATCATTGGAATTTATGTTTCAATTTATTCTTGGTGATTATGCTTCAACTCTCCTCAGTTTATGCTTAGTCTCTGACTCTCAGTTTATGATAGTTGGACTTGGAATTTATCAATAGAGATTAGCACTGCGTAGAAATGATTTATTTATAATTTTATTTTCATTTATTTTCACAAAGAAATACATTTCATTTCCCTGTATTTTACTACTATTACTGTTATATATTAAAGAAGACCATTTGGAACATGTAATGGCTAATACATTAATATTTTTCCTAGGCAGGTAGTAAATACCCAAAATTTGTTAATTGTAATAGCACGCTAGTTAAGTTTAGCATACTTGCAGTCGTAATTCACAGTCTTCATGCAAGATGATAAATCTCAGCTCTTCTCTGTGCAGGATGACAAATATGAGTCTTCATGCATGATGATACATTCATATTTTTCCTAAGCAGGTAGTAAATACCCAAAATTTAACA
Organism: Pseudotsuga menziesii; assembly: GCA_001517045.1. Lineage (NCBI taxonomy): Eukaryota > Viridiplantae > Streptophyta > Pinopsida > Pinales > Pinaceae > Pseudotsuga > Pseudotsuga menziesii. The sequence goes on along the minus strand of LPNX011110203.1, from coordinate 662,900 downwards.
GTTGTAATAGAAGGCTAGTTAAGTTTAGCATACCTACAGGATGATAAATTTCACAGTTGTAATTCACGCTCTAAGTCTTCTTTGTAAAATGGTGGGAAACATCTTATTGTTCCCAATTCAATGCTATATAGGCATTAGACTCCATTAGACTCTCACTAGCCACCTGTAACCAACTGCCTGTAACTAACTGAAAATCATTGGTGAATTGTGGCTCCACAAACTCCAATCGTAGAGAATGGTTGCTAAACTACAGCTCCACGAACTCCAACTAGTTACACTTGTCAATCTGGAACTCCACGAACTACAGCTGGTTACACCTGTCAATCTGGTTAAGGCACACATTGTTATAGTTGTTAATCCAAGTCAACATCGCTTTTTACAGCTGTTAATCCAACTTGCCATTGCTTGACGC
>LPNX011110203.1:639031-659410 GCA_001517045.1 Pseudotsuga menziesii | reverse complement strand
AAAATAATGTGCTACACATAAGGCTAAAGCTAAGCTGAAAATAGACCTTTACTTACATCTAGTTTATAGAAAAGTAATAGTTGACTAATCTTTAATTGACCTTTCTATCATCCTGTACAATTAGGTGAGACTTTTAAGGTTCAAAAAACTTATAATATTTTTAATATGAAAGTATCATATGGTCAACATACACCATCGTTGTGCAAAATATCCAAGTGGATAGCTTCACCTATCAAAGACGATGATGAAATCACTTGTAAACTCATAAAGGTAAGAAAAATAATCTCTATGCATGATTTGCACATACCCATGCTATTCTAAATATAAAGTCAATATACATATTTTTTTTCAGAGGAAAAAATACCAGCCTTTGTTATTCAATGAGAATCAAAAGACATCATTTACATAATCCATCTATGTGACTGAGATTACCGTATCAAAACAGTACAACACATAGAAAATAAATAAAACAAGTCAGTCAACTGCCTTTCAAAACAAAGAACTAAAGTCTGATCATCGCAGACTTTTCTCATCATCCCTGAGATATCAGGTCAGAATAAACTGAGTACCAATCGAAGATTACCGTCAAACAGACAATCCTGAGCAAGGCTTGCTGGCAGAGAGGTCTCAAACATAATAGGAAAGAAGATCAATCAACTGCTGAAATCAAAAGCTGAATTACAAAGACTCAGCAATACTAAAAAAGAACATAATGGCCATGATTGATGACCATACCATCCATATTTTCAGAGTAAGTGCCATAACCCATATCCAGTTTTAAGGCATGTTTAGAGAGACCATCTGCCAGCGAGTCAATATACATATACCACCATGGAATCATGATAAGGGATTAAGGTAAAATTCAACTAGTGAGCATGCAAAAAGATGATAATTTTTCTAAGGTTTGATACATTAATACATCACTTGAAAATTCCAAATGGTACTACAACATATACAAAGCAGTGGAGGGGGATCATAGAGACAAGCTCAAATGATGTGTGGAATAGGATCCATGCATGCCCAAAAGACTGCAATATGGAATCTAGAACACAACCAACCTCAAGTATGAATCTCCATGATGGGATAATAACTTAGAGTTGAGCATGGGAGAAACCATTTAGTTAATAATCAATAACGAAAATCACTGCCAAACATGATGCAACCCACCAATGATGATGATGATGGGTAATGAATGTGTTGATGCCAAACATTAGAACAATCATTTACGCAATTCACCAAAAAGATAAAAGTGATACCATTGAATACCGACGAAGAAAATAGATTCCAAAGTACTCAACCTCTAGATCAACCCCTATACAAATTGAGTCATGATCAAAGGGGAATAACTCATTAACCAAAGGAAAATGAGGAATTCCCTCTAACCGACACAAGGTGGTAGATATGTTGATCTTATGTAAAGACAAAATCAATCAATAATGAGTAAAGTCCAACATGAGTATGAAATGCAAGAATTCTCTTAGTATGAAGCAATCATAAGGATGTACTTGAGTAACAACAACTAAAGATGTACCAAGGACATAACGTTCAACCAACTATCAAGATAGTGACATTTGGATTTAAAAATGTAGACTAATACAAGTGGTCTATATTAAACTTGACAACATGTTAACAAGTGATATATATGGGTGGGTGACTCAATCAAGAATGCTTTGTTCAATGTAGATACAAACTTCTACCAAAACTCAAGGATCATTAAAAGAGCTCTATCTTTCTTTGTCTTTTGGTTTTTATCTCTTTTTTTCCTATTTTATGTACTTTTCATCTTTTTTTTGGAAAGAGTAAAAGAGAAAGTTATGGTATAGAGAAGAGGTAGGTAAATATATGCAAGCAATTAGTTCCAAGCATGTATGAAAACATCATGGAAAAACAAAGCAATGTAAAAAATAGCCAACAACAAGAAGAAGAACATTGTAGCACATGCCTACTCTATAATAAGATTATTTTCATGCAAACAGTGTTTCACAACACATTAGTGGAAACGAAAAGAAGAAAACAATAAAAAGTGAAGTTGTATAAGCAACATATCTCAAAGCATAACAACAAACATAAATGGGTGAAGGTCCCAATAAATAATGGTGTAACACTGAGAAGGGTGAGCTTTGAGTCTTACAAGGCGATCTCAAGAAGCAAAACTCATCGACAAAGAGATTTGAAGGGGTTCCAAAAAGAAAAGAGTGTTAAAATAGGGTAACCCTTATAGGTAAGTTGCAATATCAAACAAGTTCTTGATAATGATGCACAACAATTGCTAGTGCAACATCATTCATGGGGTTGTCCTTGAGGCTAAAGGAAATAACACAAATATTAGATGCAATAATTTTATGGGAAGACATAACCCTATATGTTAGATTCAAAATGATACCTTATAGAGCCCAAAGGAATAATGCAGGAGTTCCAAAAGTTCTATGAGATCCTACATAGACAAAACGAAACCTATGGTGTATTATTATTTGAATGGTTTGATTTACTAGGTTGTTAAATGTTAATTTGATGTGTTTATCCATGTAAAATCCTAACATGGTATCAAAGCATTGTTTATTTTAATTATTTGTAAAATCGGGTATTTAATTAAAAAAAACTATTATACAATAACTATACCTAATAACGAGAGGGGATGTTTGAACATAAAACAACTATACCTATTCTTTTAATCAAGGGTTAACAATTGTTGTAGTATTATCCTTTAATTAAAAAGATTTAGATTTGGTATTATATATTTTTAGCTATTTTTTATATTGTACTATCTATCTATATATTTAACATGTTTTATAACAATTTACTGAAAATAGTTAATATTAGTAGATAACAATTAAGAAAATCATAAAAATTATATTATAATTACAATCTCATATATATATATATATATGAAAAATCAATATTCCTAACTTGAATTTAAGAAAATGTAGTTAGGTTAATTACTAAATTAAATTAAGTAATTAACCTAACTACATCTTCTTATTTGTGTTTTATAATTAGGTAAATTGAAAAAAGTTAAAATTAAAAATTAAAATTTTTAACTAAACCTTGGTTGACTCTCTTTAGAATTCATTTTTTCTATTACAATTACAATGAAAAGATAAAACCCATTCTAGATTGTAATACTACAACAAATGTTAAGGGTTAAGTTTGATTGCAATATTGTTTCATTATTATGGCATTGATATTTGGAATGTTGCAGAAGGGTTTAACTATATTTGATAAATTCCTTAATGGTTTTGTCGCATTGCAACATTTATCGAGTGATATGTTTGATTACAACATTTGTTTAGTGTTATGCTAGATTGGGACGTTCCTCCATGGGGATATTTGAACATAAAAAAACTTTACCTATACTTTTAATCAAGGGCTAACAATCGTTGTAGTATTATGGTTTAATTAAAAAGATTTAGTTTTGGTATTATATTCTTTTAGCTATTTTTTGTATTGTAATATCTAACTATATATATTTAACATGTTTTATAGCAATTTACTGAAACAATCTATATTTTTTACATTAATAAATAAAATAAATCATTTAAGATTTTTTTCCTAATTAGCTAGTCCATACCCAAACTTAGTCAGTCATAGAAATAAATGTAAACAATAGGCTAGTTAAGTTTAACATAGTTGCAGGGTGATAATTTTCATGCTCTTCGTGCAGGATGATAGTTCTGAGCTCTTCATGTAGGATGATAATTTTTGCACTTGGTGTAGTTCGATGCTCAATGGTGGGAAACATCTTATCGTTGCGAATTCATTCCTATAAAGGCATTACACTCCATTACACTTCGGTTCGCCACTTGTAACCATGCGCCCGTAAATAACTCAAAACAGTTGGTGAACTACAGGTCCACGAACTTGAACCGTAGAGAACGGTTGGTGAACTGCATCTCCACGAACTCAAACTGGTTACAGCTATTAATCCACAACCATCTCATAACCAACTCGCCATCGCTTGAAGCGGCCAAACCATTGTGAAATGAAAACTAATTGATTATTTGATATTAGTTAGGGTCACACACATATGACGACTATACATTTAATTTTAACTGTACATATGTTTCACTTTTATGAATCTTGTTAATCCGCTCATTAAAATCTTGTTAAGAAATCCTTCTTGTGAACATCTTTTACAGTTACAAAGCATAAATAAGAAAAGTATGAGAACTTAAATCCTCAGTAAAAAAAAGTCAATGCAAAATTGGAAGTTATGCCCAACCAATCCATCATGACAGAGTTGGTAAATATTTGTTGGTTTAAACTACTAAACTTACTTAGCATTATTTCTAACTCCTATTTTCCCATGTAGGTGGTTTCTCCAAAGTAAGGGAAAACTTCGTAAGTACTATAACGTGGAGGAAGATATTGACTACCATGATTTCCAACTCAACTATAGGAAAAGCATTTGACAACGTCAAATTAATGGGAAAGAGATTGACTACCATGGTTTCCAACTTAACTATAGGAAAAGCATTTGACAACGTCAATTTAATTAATTTATATAATGAATCAAGTCTGAAAGTGTTGGATAGCTGGAACAACCACGTGGCTAATTTACATTGTTGGCCAAACACTCGCCTCGCGTATCCCATGGTAGGAAAAGCATTTGACGATGTCAATTTAATTACTTTATATAAAAAATCAAGTCCAAAAGTGATTGAGAGCTCGAACCGCCACATGGCTAAATTACAGTGTTGTGACAAAACTCGTCTCGCGTATCCCATGGTAGGAAAAGCATATGAGAACGTCAATTTAATGACTTTATATAACAAATCAAGTCCAAAAGTGTTTGACAGTTGTAACTGCCACATGGATAAATTACAGTGTTGGCCCAAGGATCGTCTCATGTATGCCATGGTAAAGGACACATTTGTCCGGAAGGAGCTAAATAACATGCACATGGCTAAGTTATAGTGTTCGCCCAACACTTGGATGGTGTATGGCATGGTAAATGAACCATTTGTTCAGATGGAGCTACAAAACAGAAACATGGCTAAGTTACAGGGTTGGCCCAACACTCAGCTCATGTATGCCATGGTAAAGCTTGAGTGCTTCGCAAAGAAATCTACAACTGTGTAGCATGCATCTTCCGTCCATCATTGCTCTAAGATTTTCCATAAGGTTGGAATTCCTTCCCATCTAAATATCTTATTCAAATAGAGCTCTTTCATGTTCAAATACCACCTGGCATCTTCTTATCAGGTATAGCTAACCTTCATTTAACTAATCTTTCATTTGCTTATCTGCATCGTCTTTTCGTTTTATTGCTAACCTTCATTTAAATGGTATTCGATTTAACAAGTTATGGTTTAATCCTATGACTCTTTCCCTATTCTGGTTCTTGAAGGGACGCAGTGCATATTTTCACGGTTGTCTGCTCAGTCTGTGATTATCAGTTTGCTCTTATTCTTTCCATGTTATTTGGTTGTTATTCCCGATTGAGGGTTTAACGTCTCATGCTATATTGTAAAATTATTTTGGTTAAATTTTCATAGGGATTGGATACCTCACAGGGTTTGGAAATTTAATGAACTCAGTTTGTATTTTTAACTTGTTACAGTCAATTTTCTCCTTTACACTTGAGAATCAAACCCGAGGGTTTATTTATATTTATTCTACAATAGTGTATAAAGTTGTTTCCTCTAACACTTAAAACTACTCTGCGCTTGTAAAACTAATGCTCAAGTTTCAACCCGGCTCAGTTTATTTTGGGTTATTATGCTTCGGCTCTATTCTGCTTATCGTTGGAATTGATGTTTCAACTTTGTTTCAGTTTATCCTTGTTATTATGCTTAGGCTCTCCTCAGTTTATGCTTAGCCTCTGACTCTCAGTTTATGATTCTTGGACTTGGAATTTATCAATAGAGCTTAGCACTACGTACAGAGGATTTATTTATAATTTTATTTTCATTTATTTTCACAAAGAAATACATTTCGTTTCACTATATTTTACTACCGTTACTATTATATATTAAAGAAGACCATTCGAAACGTGTAATGGCTAATACATTAAGGTTTTTCCTAAGCAAGTAGTAAATACCCAAAATTTGACAGTCGTAATAGCATGCGAGTTAAGCTTAGCATACTTGCAATCATAAATTTGATAGTCGAAATTCGCACTCTTCGTGCAGGATGATAAATCCCAGCTCTTCTCCATGTAGGATGATAAATCTGAGTCTTCCTACAAGATGATACATTCAAATTTTTCCTAAGAAGCTAGTAAATACCCAAAATTTAACAGTCGTAATAGCAGGCTAGTTAAGTTTAGCATACATGCAGGATGATAAATTTCATAGTCGTAGTTCACACTCTGATTCTTCTTTGTGCAATGGTGGGAAACATCTTATTGTTCCCAATTCAATGCTATATAGGCATTAGACTCCATTAGACTCTCACTAGCCACCTGCAGCCAACTGCCCGTAACTAACTAAAATCGTTGGTGAACTGCAACTGCACGAACTCCGACTGTAGAGAACGATTGTTGAACTGTAGTTCCACAAACTCCAACTGGCTACACCTGTCAATCTAGAACTCCACGAACTCCATTTGGTTACACCTGTCAATCTGGTTAATGAACGCATTGTTAGAATTGTTAATCCAACTCAACATCGCTTGTTACAACTGTTAATCCAACTCGCTATCGCTTGAATCCCCCATACTTTGAAGTCGTGAGGAAGTAGTTAGCCTTTATTTATTACAGTTAACAAATAGGACGACTACACATTTAATCTAAATTGTACATTTGGCTCTTTGTCGTGAATCTTGTCAATCTGCTCATCGAAGTCCTATTCCCCTCGAAATATAAGAAGTATAAAGCTTATCAACATTATAAAAAATGATTATTAACTATATATATAATATTAAAACGTAATAAAAAATGATTATTAACAATCAATATATATATATATATATATTTGAAGTAATAAAATTAAAATTAAAAATAATTATTAATATTATAAATGTTAATATTAATAAATTCTATGGAATAAAATTAAAAATAAAAATAATTATTTACTAATAATTGTTCATTTAATAAAAATGCTATATTGTCACCTTAATTACGTCGTAAGGCGTTTAACAAATGGGAGTCGACTCCCCCAATTAATGTTTTTTTCATTTTCATCCGTAGGATGATTTCGTCTGACGATTGGGACAATCTGCTGCGTTGATGTGTTGATCCTGATCTGCTGACTGTCATTTCTCTCTCAATTGATTTCTCTGTCAATTGAAAGGATGGCCATTTAAAGTGGCACCTGCCCCTTGAATGCACATCAATGCACATCAATCTCTGCAATCTATGCCCTGCCGACATTCTTCGTATTGGAGAAGATTACTTAAAAAATCTTACGATCTCCGGTCCTGAAAGGATTAACAAGATTGGCCATTTAAATTTGCAGCACCCAGTGACTTCAAAGTGTGTTTATGCCTCCTAAACTGCGACGCTAAAACTGTTTTTTCGTATTGGAGAAGATTACTTAAAAAATCTTACGATCTCCGCTCCTGAAAGGATTGACAAGATTGGCCATTTAAATTTGCAGCACCCCCTCTCTTACAGCCAAGATAAATACTTATCCGATCATTTATAAAAATGCACCAACCTGCCAACCTGCATTGAATGTGAATGTAATGTAAGGTAGACCGATAAACAATTTTTAAATCAGTTTCTCTTGCTTACTATATATTCAATTATCGGGTGCTGGATCCGGCCATCACTCAACATATGCATATCCCAGTCTTCTTAGGTAATACTCTCCAGCCGATCCTAGCTATGTTGTATTTCTTCCAGTCATTCATTCTATATATAACTAGCATAACTAACATGTGATGTTGTGATGTTGTTGGTGCAAGAACAAAAAATGCGACTATAACAACACGGAAAAACTTCAGGCAAAATTTATTGAGGTCATTAACCTGGAGAGGTCTACTAAAGAATTAGAGGAAGCACTGTTATCAGGTATTTTTTCATCTTCAGCATGATTGATTCACGTAACCTTCCCTGTTCATGGACTGCTTCTTCAGCTTAAAGTAAGAATGCTTCTTCAACTTAAAGTATGGATTCATAGACTTAAAGTATGGCTACATATCTGAACAAACATTTACACACAACACTTAACTTATAATTTTAATGCAATAACTGATAACAAACAATCCTGATAACAGTCTATCCACACTATGTTGTGCCCAGCATGTAGAGGGATTCAAACCTCACACTGGTTCGCAAAAAAAAATATGGGCATCGAATCTTTGTGACTCTATAAGCTATGGAAAAAATGGGGGAAGGAGAGGCTACGCCCTTGCCCGAATCTGTTAAAATAACAGAGAAAAATAAAAAGAGGGATGGAAGGTCGGCCCAGGTAAATAAATTGACTGTTTTAGAACACATGGATAGGGTTTCACATGATTTACCGTTGAGATTCAAATGCAATGCCCTATTAATACTGGTGCCACTGTAAATCCTTGGGAGTTCAAATTATTTTACCTGTATGAACGTAGAAAAGGAAATCCCCATTAAGAAACATAGGAAGTAGCATAGATTAAGAAGCATATGAACCAGGTTTTGAAATCCTTCGTCCTCTCCTTCAATTCTCACTTGAACCGATCTGATCTCGCTAGCTTCAGTCCTGGCGATTTCCTGAAAGTCTGTAAACACCAAGGGACTGTTGTTAGAAGTTTTATTCTGCCAAGGATTACGAGGATCCAAAGTTGCAAATGCTTGCAAACCTAGAAATGCATAGAGAAACAACATAACATGACCGTTCCCAACCATTTTTTCCTGCATAACTCGGATCTTTCAAAGTGCTGAAAGAGAAAATGACGCTCTGAGTGAAAGTTATTTGGGAGTGTGAGTTCTTTCTATGCGCTCTGTGTCGTTTGATCTATGAGCCGTGGCAAAATATGGTTGTACTCTGGACATGTAAATAACCTTCATGTTGGAGGCGTGTCCATGTAGCAAACCTTTCCCACACGCTGAATATGATGTAATAAACTCAATATAGTGTGAGTTCTTTCTATGCGCTCTGTGTCGTTTGATCTGTGAGCCGTGGCAAAATATGGTTGTACTCTGTACACGTCAATAACCTTCATGTTGGAGGCGTGTCCATGTAGCAAAACTTTCCCACACGCTGATATTATTTTCCTTAGATGTCAGGAGTAGTTAGTTGCAATCTAATTATTCCATTAATACTGCGAAAAATCATTTGTTACTTCTATTCATCACATTCTAGAAGAGAACCGGTAGCAATCAATCCTATTTTCACGAAGGAAAAAAAAAATATAAATCTTGTGAAGTCGTATTAATTTGATAATATAGCATATAATATAAACATAAAAGCAGTTATCAATCCGATATTTCCAGCAGAGTAATATAGATGTTTACACAATATAATACAATCTATATCTGTATTAAAACAATAACAAGCTGGTCACCAAGAAGGATCATAAGAAAACATTAGGACGCCCTTAAACACATCGTGTGCAATGCTGTCAAATGATTTCGTATGGAATATAATTAGTAAAATTAAACCTTAGAGTGGTCAATGGATAAGCGCTATAGCTTCAATGCTATTCTATCGAATTTCCAAATCAAGAGTCCAGATGCTTTCCAAACGTGGCCCGGAGATCAGAAGACTTCAAGGGGGTTTATAATTATCCATTCGGACAAAATGTTTCACTCGTTCTAACAAGGATTCTTTCTAACAAAGTATATATAAAATAAATCTAAATGAGCAGTATTCTCGAGGAAAATAGGTGTAATGTAAAGATGCAATATACAAACTACATTTAAAACAGAATTCTTGGTTCTGGACCTGAACCAATTTTAATATTGCAATAAGACCATGAAATATCATATTGCAAGAATTTTATCAAATAAGATCATGAAATAAAGCTAATACGTCCAGACTTTTTGTCTCATTAGAAACTAATACCAAACACCCTTAAGATTCTTGGTCTTCTGATATAAGATTCTAAATCAGATGAGCTCGCAGCGTTGATGTGAACAAGGTCTACCTAATCACATGAGGCCGGCTTCGTTGACTTGAGATTGAAGAAATAGGTCTGGGACCATATCATATTCTCGATTAGACAAAGAGATAGGGAGTAGTTCCATGTTTAAAGGATTAGCCACGTGCATCGATACGATGCCACTTTTACCATCTGTAAATGCCGATTATTAAATCATGATTCTGGAAGCATTCAATAGCGTTCAACATGAATACATCACCGTTCGAAATTAATACATCATGGCGCTGAATTATTTGGCTGCAGGAACAGTGAAAATATCGAACAATCAACAGAGTCATGGAGTTGGAGTTGATTTGTAGTTGAAATTGTGATGTTCATTGTTGAAATACTAATTTTGTTAAAGAAATAGACTTAGTGGCTTCTATTATAGATGGATAATTGGAATATTTGATCTTAATGTACTGTTATTTAAATATCAGCTTTTGTATATATTGTGACACTGGAAATATATTCAATAACAATAATATGTTTTAACATGATATAAAAATAGATTGTAATATTTAAACTTAGCTTCTAGATTATTGTTTTGGGGTTTATGACTTAATTTGATATTGGTTTTTACTCTTAAATGACATATGCTTTGACATACTCTCCTTTTTTAATTGGGAAAATCAAAAAATTTGCAAATTGAGTTTTCAGATATTTTTAAAAGTGAAAATATAATATATAAGGATATGTTTTAATATTATTTACAAAATGAAATTGGATTTTATAGAATTAGTTTTTAAATTAGTTTAAAGTTTAGGTTTAACACGAGGTCACAAAACATAAATTAGTTAGGTAGGATTGATTGGGCAAGGCATCCATTAATGCCCTCCAATCTACTTTCATTAAGTATATTTTGAAACATAGCATTGTTGACTTATAGGGTGCTATATAAATCCTGCTATAAGCAAGTGTTAAAAGAAAACCCGGATCAGAAGTGCGCCGTGCCCAAGGAGGTTAAAGCCGAGGTATAGTTGCACTGCTCTCCCCTACGAGTCACCCAACTCGTTGTAGAGAGACGACACTATACCGTACAGGCCGAACCACTGATCCACACTTGACGCAAGGTATCTTAGTGGCCAAACTTAGGAAATCACCAAGGAGCAATTGTGGGTGCAATTGACTCCTGAAGTCAATTGGGAGGTGTTGTCAAGTCTTCTAGATTGGAACATTTGCCCCATCGCCAGTAGAACTGTCTCATTGTTACCTTCACTAGTCAATTGGTGTGTGGACTACATTGTCATCATCAATTGTGCTTTTGGAAGGCCCATTTACATATCCACGGAAAACCATAAGCTGTTTTAAGCTTTTTACACTTTTTTTTATTTATAAATTCAAACTACCTAACTCATAATTAAACATAACCTACATTTTGTGACTCTTTCACTAAACCAACTTTGACCATATCACTCACTTGTTGCACCTTTTACACTTATTTTCCTTTATAACTACAAACTAAGTAAGTGATAATTAAACATAGCCTACAATCTTGTGACTCTTTCACTAAACCAACTTTCCACATATCACACACTATTTGCACCTTATTGCATTTTTTTTTGCTCACATGATACATTATTTTGGATGCCTTCACTCACTCATCTACTGTAATGTCCACACAAGAAAATGTCTTTTTTATTTAAACATGTTCATTTTTCTTTGTTTAGACCAAATCATCATTTCATGAAATAATATGCTTTAATATTGACTTTATTGTATTCTAACTAGTAACATTGTCCATTCACTTTTGAATTTTATATGACAAAAGTTGTCTTTTTTGTTTAAACCCCTTCCTTTTTCTTTATTTTAACAAAATCATCATTTCATGGAATAATATGCTTTCATATTTACTTTATTGTATCAATTTGTAAATATTGCTTATCACACTACATTCCCAAGATTGCCTTGATTTATTTCAATGGTTTCTATTTTTAGGAAATAAATGCTTATTGTTCCTAATCATATTTATAATTATTAGAAACACCTATTTCCCCCTTTTTTTAACTTTCCCCTTGCACCTAACTTCCTTTTATTTTCTTGTTCCTCCCAAGTAACAAATAATGCCCACCCCTTTGACCGAACATGCCATTGAATTACTACGTGCACTAACCTCCGACATGCAACCGTTCCTACAAATATTTGTTGTGGAACAAGTCAAATCTATTCGCACCTCAACCATACGATACCGAACAACAATCTCTGATGGGACACACATGCACCACACCATGCTTCCATCAAATTTCAATTCTCTCATCGATTCTGGAATACTTCAACAAGGGTCTATTATACACCTTAAGAAATGGACATGTGCAATTCTTTGCCAATGCATGTATGCTTCATTTTTTATTATATTATCTTATGTTTTTGTTTCTTCCCATTTAGTTAAATCATTTTTTTTCTTACTTGTTTTTTCGCTTGCGCAGGTCTATCTTACTACATGAATTTGACGTCATCAAGCCCTCTGCACCATTGATTGGCGACCCTATTGCTATATCTCGCCCACCTTCTCTTGAAACAACTTCCGCATCCTCTTCAATGCAAGAACCACCTCAAAAGAAAAAATGCACACTTCTTCAAAGTGCTTCACCATCCATTGTTGAAACAACAATTCCTATCAATGCATTGAGCCCCTACACCTCAAACTGGTCCATAAAAGGTCTTGTCCATGATAAATCAAACCTCCGCCACTTCACTAACCAAAAGGGCCCTGGGAAGGTATTCGACTTTGACTTTATTGATAAGGACGGGGGTGAAATACACATCACTTGCTTTAATGAGTCTACAGATGTTTTTTTTTATCAACTGCTTCCTGGGCATGTCTACCTCATTTCCAAAGGCACTATCAAACCAACAAACAAGATGTATAGCCATCTTACAAATGAATGGGAAATCTTCTTGCAACCAACCTCCATTGTTCAACATTTTCCACTAGAAACCATTGTACTTCCACAAATGCATTTCAACTTCAAAACTATTAAAGATATCAAGTCATCTCCTGTCAACTCCATTGTTGACATCATTGGTGTTGCCATAAACACTTCCCCTACTGCCCCTATACATAGGAAAGATGGTTCAGAAACTATTAAAAAAACAATCCATATAAAGGACAACTTAGGTTTTAGCATGGACGTTACTTTGTGGGGAGAACATTGTCATGTAGAAGGCCAAGAACTATCTACCTTACGCTCTGAAAATGCCAACCCTGTGCTTGCAATCAAGGGAGGTCGTGTAGCCAAGTTTAATGGAAAGACAGTTGGGACTACCTCCAAATCCATAGTTATCATAAACCCAGATATACCAGAGAAGCACAAACTCACCCAATGGTTTGAAAAGGAGGGCTTCCTTACTTCCTCCCCGTCCTTAACTACACGATATCCAACTTCTCCTAACCAGATAAAAAACAAACGAACCCTTCTTGAAGTTGAAAACATTCGTCCTTCTGAAAGAACTGAATGGGTTTCCGTAAAGGCTACCATAACACATATTGATGCTGACAACTTTTACTACCTTGCTTGCCCTTTAATTTCCGATTCAAAACAATGCATGAAAAAAATCATCAAGAATTATACCAATGGTTGGCATTGTCCCAAATGTGAGGTTGACTTGTCTGATTGTGACTACAAGTATTTACTGAAACTGAAACCTCAAGATCACACTACCTCTCTTGAATCAGTCGTCGCGTTCGAGGATGCATCCACTGAACTCCTTGGAATCGCTGCAAAGGACCTGCACTTACTTTCTTCTAATCCTTCCGCTATCAGGGAAATTTTCTCTAATGTTGAATGCACACAATTTCTACTCACACTTTCCGTTAGAATGGAAACATTTAAAGACAAGCCTCAATTGAAGGTCATCATCATGCGCTCTGAAGATGTTGACTTTGTGGCAGCCAAAAACTTACTACTCCTTCAAATAGCCAAAATGGGGCAGGCATAGAAGGCATTTTGGAAAAATAAAATGCCTTGCTTTTTGTAATAGTTTAACTTTATATATTTTTCCTAGAAACCTTTGCCATACATGTAGACAAACAATTTCCAGTCTCCATTACTATAGCTACAATTTCTACACTTGAAGCTACTCTTATATATTGCTTTTTACTTTGTATCTTATATACATATACAAAAACATTTCCAATTTTGCCTCAACTGTACATGTGTTCTCTTTAGGGTATGTGTTCAATGCTAATATTAGTTTTTCCATGTTCTAATATGTCATTTTAACACATGCACTTCTTTATATGTCAAAAAACATACATTTCATATTTGTATTTTAGTGGTATATCATTTATTTATTTATTTCCTTCGTGCATTTACCTACTTAGAATGCTTTCAGTCACTTACAATGCTTTCCTACATATTCCTTGTATATTTTTTTTCCTCATTTTATTTAAATGCAATCACTTTTATGGAAATTGAGTTACTTTTGGCAGTCAATTATACACTATTCCAACTACACACATTTAATATCGGCACACTTTTTAATTCTTTTTTCCACTTACAATAATTTCAATATTTTTTTTTTAAGGTACATTGAAAAAAAAACACACTACTAATACGTAATTTATCAACAAATGCTTCTCTTTACATGTGATTGATTTACTTCATTTATCTAGCCATGTTTTCATTTTCTTTTTTCTTTTTTCTTTCTTCAAGCACTTTGCATCCCTTTATGTACCTTGAAAACAGAAATTAGCATGTCCTACATATTACATCTTGTTTCTTTAGAATGTCCATGAAACATTTAAAATTTCTAAGTCTCTTTACATGTCTTACATATAATCCCTTTATGTACCTTCAAAAAATATATTACTATGTCCTACATATAACATCTCTTTTCTTTAGAATGTACATGAAAAACATGCAATTTCAATGTCTTTTACATGTCTTACATATAACATGGTGTTTCTTGTTTTCTTAATCACATCCAGGTGCCTTCAATCCTCACCTTACTTTCGATATGTCTCCTCCGTCCAAAAAAGAACGTGCACATGCCTATCATTTTGCTAACAAAGACTGCATAAATGCACATAGGAGACATATTTACCAACAAAAAAAAGATTCCCTCTCCATCCATATGGTAGAGTCTAATATTCCCACTCCAACTCCTACAACATCCGATCTTTCAAATCGTACCCTTCCATTTCCAAACCACAACGAAACAATCCTACTTCCCTCCATTCAAACCGAAGCTATAACTTCACATGTTCATACTAGCCATCTTCCATCATTAGACTACCCTTCCACTTCTCAAACAACCTCTTCCCCAACCATCCCAAATACCATTCCTCAACCCAACATAGCCACGCAGTCCTTCAATGAAAATATCATATCTCAAAAAAATCAATGCTTTCGCTTAAGGCTAGATAACCTACAATCCATCCATGTTTGTTCAATCTGTAAAGAATCTTATCCTGGCCTCCACTCCCGATTCTTAAATGGCCAACATACCTGTTCTCGATGTTATTCAGAAAAAAAAGGCCACCGCTTCTCCCTCTGGAACAACATGGACCCTGGTAAACAACCCCTTGTTCTATCCATCCTTACACAAGTTAAAGAAATGCTCATTTCACGTGTCAACCCAATATTGCAAGTTACCCATGCTCGTGGTGGACAATACAAATATAGTGGCCATACAATAAGCTTTCCACAAGACATTTCATCCATCCTCAATTTTTTGCCTTGACGTGTTGAAGACTTAGACATTTTAGTTGTCACTCGTAAAACCTTCAACAATCAATCCTATGATTGCATTGTCAGTAGATCCCATGTTCTTGCAGCCTTGGAATACAAGATATCACATGACCCTTACTATAAAGATGTACAACTTGACCAATGTGCAATTATGGCTTTGCCAATTCCCCCCACAAATGTTTCCGCTTCTCTTCGACATTCACACTCCACTGCCCCTGATTCTACTTTTCCTGCTGAAGATGTCCACCCTTTTCACCCAGACATTTCAGAGCCAAACTCCCAACAAACTTCTTCCTTCGCTAATATTCTACCCAATACAGACACAGAGTTCTAGCAAATCAGAACCTTCTTACAAACGCCTTCTTCATCTCCAACAAATGCAATGGATTGGCCACCTATAGGAACTTGTCACCTGTCAATGAATACAGTACAGAGGACCTTTTCTCAATGGCATTTCCATCACTTTCCCCCCAAGGCGCAGCCATGTTCAAACAACCGCATTTTAAATCAGTTGATCTCCACGAATATGCATTGCACCTTATTCGATACCATGATAACAGGTTTGGTTCCCACCCTCGATTCCCCTACTACCTTTACAATCTCATCATGCGCCATCGTAGCCAATCAATAGCAGCAGTCTATATTAAAAAAAACATTCAAGACAACTTCCCCACAACCATCTCTGAACTCAACACTCGCTTGGAACAAACTCCTTCCAACAACCTACCAGATCAAATCATGCGTTTTGGCGCATCACTCCGTGGAACACGGTCTTTCTGACACAAATCAAAAAATGAATTGACATATATGATTTCCCAACTTGGATGCCCAACTTTTTTCTTCACTTTAAGTGCAGCCGACACTAAATGGCCTGACCTACATGCGGTCATGCCAGGGACACCACCTACTTGTTTTACCAAGCACCAACAATGGAGAATACAAAATATCATCTCCAACCCACATCTTGCATTGCTCTACATGCACCACAGGTTCACAATATTTCGTGAAGAGGTCTTGCTTAAACACCTCCACGCAAACAATTTATGGTATATGTAAAGCTTCTTATCCTTTCTTCCAATAACATTTCATTTTTCCTTTTTTCCTTTCCCACATATTAGTAACACATATTTCATGCATAGGTATGAATGGAAAAGTAGAGGATTTGCACATATTCACGGTTTCATGTGGCTACCAAATGTACCTAATATGAAGACACTTGACTGGGAGAATGCAACTGAGGTTGATAGTGCTAAGGACTTCTTTGATCAATTCATTTCTACTTGGAACACACGAGATAACCACCAACAAGCCCCCTTCTTATCCCACTCTGATATGCTTGATCCATGCCTCTTATCTACTGCTGACATTCAAAAAAAAAACCCTTTTCAAGACTATACAGAACTACTCAATTGCATCCAACGACACACAAAATGCACATCAAATACACGCCTCCGCAAAAAGGGCTCTTCCTACACATGTCGTTATAATTCTCCATGGCCTCTTCAAAACTCATCTTCCATGTTCATTGATTCCAATGGCAAAAAAACATACAAACCAGCTCACAATGATGATCATTTGAATAGACATATCCCTTCAATCCTTTCAATATGGCGTGGAAATGTTGATTGTCAACCAGTGCTCGACATACATGCCGTTCAAAAATACATTGCTAAGTATGCAGCTAAATCAGAAACAAAATCTGAAAGCTTTCACCAAATGCTTCGACGAATTGTCCATGCTGCACCACTTCTTGACCCTTCCATTGTTGCTATTCAAAAATTCCTTTCAGAAACACTTGTTGATTGTGACATCGGAGCCCAAGAAACATGCCATATGTTGCAAAAGCTTCCTCTCACATTTTGTAGCCGTAGTTTCTTTTCCCTCAATGTCAACCGAAAAACTTTTAAACGTGTTTCTTTAGACATTCCCACATCCTTTACATCACCAAACTTCATAGCTGCCTACCTTTCGCGCCCATCCGCTCTTCATTCCATATCTCTCATTGAGGCTGCAAGATCTTGGTCATATAATGCTCATTGAAAAAATGACAAATGGAAACAAAGATATCCCCCCACCATCGTCCGTGTTCTTCCCTGTTACTATTCTATCCCCTCCATAGATACACCCCTTTTCATTGATTTCTACAAATCTAAGCTCATGCTATACAAACCTTTCCGCAATATACATCTCGACATTGGTGCTTCCGACGATGCAATTGTTAAAAACTGGCAAGCACTTAGTTTGACCTACAATCCTTGGCATGTTGATAGGAAACCCAATTGACCCCATTTCCTTACCAGAAGACACCATGTCTACTGATAGTTTGCAATACCCACAACCCATGGAATTAGATGAATGGGAATTGCTCTCCCAACTACATCCTGCCAATGACATGCAATTAAGTGACCTGGACATCCTTGGTCATCGTGACTTTGACAAAAACCATAATTGGCATGATACAACCATCCCCCTCAACTTGCAAGAGCTTGCCATTGACTTCATACAAAATAATCGCTCAGAACATCCTCTCCCTCAACCATCCTACTCTAATACACCAAATTCTATGACATTGTCCCCAACTCAAATGAAAGCCCACTCCATTATCATGAATCACTCCGCAAACATCCATACAAGTCCTCCACTCAGAATGGTTGTCCAAGGAACTGCTGGCACTGGCAAATCATTCTTCATTTGCTGCATCAGAGAATCCCTTTCCTTAAGCTATAACTTCAATCAATCCCCAATCTTGCTACTTGCCCCTACTGGCGTCGCAACATTCAACATCCAAGCGTCTACTATCCATTCAGCCCTTCATATTCCTATAAAAAATTCCATGCCTTTGGAAGGGAATTCACTTTCAAACCTCCAACAGGAACTTCAACATATCCACTACATTCTCATTGATGAAATGAGCTTCCTTGGACCAACACTTTTAACCCAGATTGATGAACGCCTCCGTGAAGCATTCCCTCGCCATAAGAACATCTCTTTTGGTGGTTGCTCAATCATTCTTGTGGGAGACCTTGCCCAATTACCACTAGTTATGGACATTCCTTTGTATGCAGGGTCTTCCCATGGTTCTGCACTTTGGCACAACTTCAACACAGTCGTAACACTTTCAACTGTTTTTCGCCAGCAAGGAAATGACCCATCACAAGTCACCTTCAGGAAGCTTCTTACCAACATCAGAAATGCAACACCTACTACAGAGGATTGGAAGCTTCTCATGTCCAAGACAGACTCCTTCCTTTCTAAGGATGAGTTATCTGCATTCAAAGGTTCCATGCACTTATTTGCAACCAACCAACTAGCTTCACTTCATAATCTACATATGCTCAAGTCTTTACAAATTCCAATAGCACTTTCTCTTGCTGAGCACATAAACAACCATGCTCTGTCTCAAATTGAAGATGATTAGCTAGAGCCTGTTGTGTTGCTTTGCCCTGGTCAACGAGTAATGTTAACATCTAACTTATGGGTTTCAGCAGGCCTCGTTAATGGATCGCTGGGACAGGTTGTTGATATTTTCTATAAATCGCATCGTCATCCTCCACAACTCCCAACATTTGTTGTTGTTAACTTCCAAAAGTACATTGGTCCAGCATGGGATACCAACAATCCTACTTTTCTACCGATTCGACCTATACAGAGGGGGGGTCAAATTCAAGTACCGCTAAAAATGGCATGGGCATTAACAATACATAAATCTCAAGGCATGACATTACCTAAGGCTACAATAGACATTGGCACAATGGAGCGTCAAGATTTGACCTTTACTGCACTCTCTAGAGTACCCTCACTTACGGATCTTCACATCTCCCCATCATTTTCCTATGATCGTTACAAACGTATGGAAGATAATCCACATGTCAAATTAAGGAAAAATGCAGAGACATTGCTACAATCAATGGAGCTCCCTTGACTACGCTATATATGTACGTACTTCTCTTTTGCCACTATTTCTTTTCCCTTTTTTTCCTTTCAAGCTAACTCTAAAGTATTCCTTCCACCTAACTACTTTTCTTCTTGTCATGTGCAGTATCTACTACTCAACAACCTGCAAAGTTCTTGTTGTAATCTACATATCAATGTTCTATTTCTCATTTAAATATATGTACTTGCATCAAAACATTATAATGTAAGAGGATCTAAATGTTTTTGAATTCTTTGAATTCTCAAAACAATTTGACAAAAAAAAAATATTTTTATGAATCAAAATGGATGTTTTTAGTTTATCTCTTTCTAGATATATACATCATTTTTAAGTTTTTCTTTCTTATTATTTTGAGATATTTTCCAATGATGCCCTTTTCAATGTTATCAATTCCTTTTTTATGAAACACATTGAATAAATGTATCAATGATTGTAACATAAGATCTACAAATACTATGAATCCATTGTCATTTGGTTGGTACAACAAAACTTTTTATGATTACTTTTGAAATGTAGATAATGTAATGGCCATTTATGTACTCACCTCAAATATTTTTAGTGTGGGAGGATCGAAATGTTTCTCAATTCATTTCAATACTAAAAGCAATTTTACAAACACATATTATAACTACTTGCCTTTTCTATTTTTAGACCTGCCTTTTTTATTTTTAAACCTACTCAATTCTTATATGTAAGGATATATGAATCAAATTTTAATTTTTCCATTATTTTATATATATATTTTTTATT
>LPNX011110203.1:614931-638874 GCA_001517045.1 Pseudotsuga menziesii | reverse complement strand
ATGGATTCCATTTTCATGATTCACATTTAAGAAATGTATACAAGACTTCTAATTCTCTTTCTTTCTATGTATATATACATCCCCTTGGTTTGCTTGCAACACGGCATTCTTTTATTGCACCCCTAGGTACAATTGCTAGTTTAAAAGAAAATGACATGTAATGAAAATGCTATATTGTCAACTTAATATAAAAGAAAATATCGTGTATAAATGTGCAGCATAAGCAAAAATAGACCTTTACTTACATCACTTACATCTGGTTTATGGAAAAGTAACAATTGACTGATCTTTAACCTAACCTTCCCTCATCCTGTACCATTAGGTGAGACTTTTAAGGTTCAAGAAATAATACTTTTAATACGAAAAGTGTCTTAAAAATCAGGGAAGTCTGATACCATAATTTGGCACTATTCCACACCGTGGACGTTAAACGACAGAGCATCTCTCTCATGAACTACAAAGGGCTCAGAGATACCTTTGTTTGTCGTTATTCCATATATGACATCATGCACTTCATCATATTATTGGAAAGCTCTTTCCAACCTGCAACCATACCAATTTGGTTACATTCCATTATTTTATTGGTTTGATGATTTGATGTTGGTAGCCAAACTCAAACATGTACTCTACAACTATTCATTATCCATTCACATTGGCAGCACAGAGCATGCTTTCTCTCGCCATCATCTAAACTTTGAATTCCTGGGTGCATACATTGAAAATGGCTTCACTTTTCAACTTTCCATCCAGAGAAGAAAAATGGGGGACGAAAGCAGGACAATCGCCATCATGGCTTTGCTTGGGAAAGGAAAATTGGGGTCGAAACAAGAACAGCAGTGGTTGTTATAGTTTTGCCATTTCAGCTTCCTTCCATTCCATTGGAAAGAAAATTTGGGGACGAAAACAAGACAGGCAGATTCTGGCTTTTCTGTACATCTTCCAATTCGTTGGGAAACGAAAATTGGGTCAGAAACAAGAACAGTGATCGTTATAGTTTTGGCTTTTAAACTTCCCTAATCCATTCCATTGGGGACGAAAACATGACAGGCAGATTCTGATTCTTTATTATTTGATAGTTATGGTTTGGTAATTTTGTTACTTAGATCTTCAACTTTAATCTGAATCAAACTAGACCTGCAACGAAATCTCACAGAAACGTTAAATTTGTCATGTAACTACCGATCCGATCCGATCTGATCCACTTCCTGTTATTATAAAATGGAATTCTTATACAGCACACATTCCAACAGAAAAAGAGGAAAAATAATATGGAACGAAATCCACGATGGAAAGATGTGTCTCAAGTCCACACATTTAGATAAGATCCTTTTTACGTGCATGAATTGGCCACGGATGACTGTTCCACCACGTCAATTCATTCACAAATCTGACGCAACAGCCCAAGCACCAGAGCGATTAAAACTTAAACCCTACAAAACGCCTCGTCGATTTCGTTTTTTAAATAATAATGATATTAGTAAAGCAGTAGGGTGGGGTTTTTTTTTGCTTAAGTTACAGTCATAGATAAACACTATTTAACATAGCAATAATAATTATTGTAAGATAGCTATGGTTGACTAGGACAATGATAAGATTGGCATCGATTTCACTAACTATCGATAACATTTAAAATTCGAAGTTTGAATGGCACAGTAGGAAGCAATCCAATAAGCATTATCGCTGAGGCCTCTGGGTGGATTCGAAATTAGAAGCAGGTAATTATGATAAGTATGGAATCCTGTGATAGGATCTGACACGCGGCAGTTCCGTCCTACATTCAATCTCTAAGGACGAACTTGACTCAACTGTAGAGTTTGATTGAAATTTGAGCCCACCCACTCCGCCCAGTATGAAAGCTTGACCTGAGATGTCATATTTAATAGAATGTCGTGACTCGCACCTGATTTTGTAGGACACGTGCATGGTGCAAAGTATATATATATATGTGGAAGTGGGCGTCCAGAGATTCACAAGTGTGATATACAAATTTCTCTCGATCTGCAAGTGTTCATAATCCACTGTGAAATTGTAGGCTCAGCCATGGCCAACGAGCAGGTAAGTGTTAGCAGAGCTTGCTTGCATTTCATTTTGTTTGATAACAAGTTTTCTGTTAAATTGCTGATCAATAAATAATGTCTGGTTTGAAGTACGTTTCTGTCACCAATGGGTTTGGCTTGAAGCATGTCCCTGTGAGCAATGGGCATGTGAAGGAAGAGGTGAGCATGTGCAATCCTGTGTTATTGGAATACAGCAGCAGCATACGCGGTGTGCTGGCCTACTTGTTAGGCCGAGTATGTCCTGAAAAGAGTATGATTCCCATTGGTCACGGGGATGCTTCTTCCTTCAAGTGCTTCAGGACGCCAATCAATGTAGAGGACGCCATCATAGATTCCACCAGAAGCTGCAAGTATAACGGCTACGCTCCTTCGTATGGCTTACTCGAAACACGCAGGTATTTCTCACCTTTCTATTTTAATCCTCCTGCATCTGCTACATCTTGTGCTGTGGGATTTTTCACCGGTACTCACATGGACATATTGTATAAGCACATCACAGTTCCACTAATTATAAATCTTAATAGAAGCAGAGTATGGAGTCTGGACTACTCCTATTGTGCACCGTAAACCCATCACACTTGGTACCACTAATGCTAACAGAAACACAGTATGTATTATAAGTTTTGTGCAGAGGACCACTGTTTAATGCGTGTTTTGTACTTTTTTCTTTTCATTTTTGTCGCATAACTTCGATTAAGAGTGTTTATTTAGCCAAATTATTATCGCATCTACTCAGGTGAGACAGACCCACTAAGGGCTGGTTACAAGTGTATAATCAGTTAAATTTGCCCAGCATTTGCACCTACCTAGGGGAGAGCCTACTGGAGGCAATTAAGCGCATGTATTCAGATACAGACGACTGGAAGCAGTTAAGCGCATTTATTCAGATACAGACGACAGCCCACTAGACGCTAATTAAGAGTATATAGTCAACCAAATTTGTCTAGGACTTGCACCTACCCAGATGAGACAGCCCACTAGGGAGTGATTAAGACTCAAGAGTATCTATTCAGCCAAGTTTTCCCAGGACCTGCATCTACACAGGTGAGACAGCCCACTAGGGCAGGACATGTCTAAGGGGACTTTGAACCTTGGTTGAGGAATAACAATACCCTACTTTACCAATCAACCAAGCACAGGTTGATTTGTCTTCAATGTCCAATCGATGCAATTAAAATTTATAACTGAATATTCCTCTTCTATTTTGCCTATTATAGGTGAAATTCTGGTATAGGATTTGGAAGTCTGAGGATTGGTATATATTCTAGAATCCCATAAAAAATTATATATTATGAACAAAAGTTATTTGATCCACAAATTTTAGGCCCATCTACCCTTAACTGCCAAGATCATCTCAAATGAACTTGTAGTTGCAGACCCACATGGTATGAATCATTATAGTGCAACGTTTGCTTGCTGAGATTTCTTTCGGTTGCCAAAATGTGACCTATACATGTAAAACCGGGCACAAAATGTTCGACTAACTGCAGCACCTCTGGTTGTGGACTAACACCCTAGGAACATGGCACTAACCGCTCACTCAAGGTTATGTGCTTCGAAGTTTACTAAAATCTGCAGGTTTTGGTGTAACAGCAAACCTTAACTTGGTATCAGAGCCTTGGCTCAAGTTCAATTTCTCTGAGTTATGTTGGAGGGGGGTATTGGACTAACCAACACACCTCTCTGGATTGATCTTGTGGACTAACGCCCTGGAAACATGGGACTAACCACCCACTCAAAGTTATGTGCATGCTTTGGAAGTTTACTAACATCTGCAGGTTTTAGTGTAACAGCAAACCTTAACACAAAAGCAATCCTGTAATTTCAGTTTAGGTCTCTAAGTTTGAAGCTCAAACTGTCCACGTTCATGATTATGTTCAGATTTCAGATTATTGATATTCTGTTCTAGTCAGTTTAGATTTGTTGCCACCTTCTCAGGACAACTTCAGGAGATGGAACCCTGCATGCTTTTCTGTATTCATAACGGCACCAAGTTTGCAGTTGTTGTCCATAAAAGATACCTGTAGCTACCTCGACACAGTCCGAATGAAATGATCATACAAACTGTACCATGTGGGCTACATCACCAACTGCAATGATTGGATACTGAAAATGTAGCTAAAGTCACATAGGTAAGTTGAATCACTGTAACTGATATTTTATTTCATTTCCCAAATTTATAGTTTCATCTTTCAATGATCATTCCAACAGATGTTGTATATGTGTGTGAGTGTGTGCGCATGTGTATTCCCTGGAATAGAAACCTCTTTCTTGTTTTCTGCTTTTAGGATAGATCGGAGCCATGAAAAATCTGTGGTTATTATCTTTCTTGATTTGTTTTGGACTGCTAAAAAATAATTAATTTTCTGAAAACCTTGCTTTAAATCAGTGAACTGTCCAAAGACATATTTGAGGCTCTAAGTCACACATGGGTAGCAAGCATGATAGGTCATCCTGCCTGATCACTGAGGATGTTATGCCTGATGATGCCGTATCCTTGTAGGATATGTTTTTTCATTTGTATCCTGGGACACCAGATGATTTGGCGCTTCATTGCCATATACAAACACTTTTTGCTAAAATTAATGAACAGGGCAGACCTTTTTCTTGAGAAATATGTGCGTGTGTGTTTTATCCTTTTAACTCTCTCCTTTTCTTCTTCTTGTGTGTTTTTGGCAAAGTTGACACAAACTTAAACCCAGTGCAACTATACATGCACATTTACAGTCCCCAGTGCCCACTTCCAAGGGCAGATTGTATTTGAGTCAAAGAACTGAGAGCTTGAATTTATTGTGTGTGTGTATATATCCACTATCTCTATTGTGACAACTCCTGAAACCATTTGAAGAAATTGAGATGCAGTAGAAGAACTGCAATAAATCCAAGCTCTCAGTTCTTTGACTCAAACAAATATATATATATATATATAGAGAGAGAGAGAGAGAGTGTGTGTCATCACTTTTCAATCTCTTAGTTATTGCATCCACTACTGCCATAGAAAGTCAAAGGACAAAAGAGAATGGGTATGGGAACTGGATCATTTATCACCTAAGCAGCTCAACTCATTGTGGCTCTTTTTTTGTTCCCTAGAGTATATGCAGTGCTTGCAAGGATCAAGACAACAATGGATGGAATCATTGCATTTGCAAGCCATATAGAACCTACTGGAGACAGGAATTGAGTATGGGAATAAGATGGTTAATCAACTAGACAGCTTAACTCACTATGACACCGATAAGATAGTCAATCACCTATACAGATTAACTCACTACGACACTAATTTTTTTTAATCTCTTGCAAAATGCACAATTGTTTTATGAACCAGCATGGATCCATGTTCAACTCAGATCTATTGAGCACCGAGAGGGATCCAATATCTGGAGGGATAAGTTTTTTCTTGATGTGTAAAAAATTTAAGATAAAATAAATTTACACCTCAAGAAATTGGATTCTTCTTGATGTTTAATAGATCCAGGTTTAACATGGATCTATGTTGGTTTTGATTTTTATTTATTTTATTAGCTGACATGAATTTTTTAAATTACTTTATTTTTTATTTTTAATAATTTATGAGCAGACATGAATTTTCTTAATTACTTTTGTTTTTGGGAACCTAACATAACTTGACAAATCTCCCCTATACTGGGCTGTAGAAGCACCTTGCTACTCTCGGTGCAATTAGGGAAACAGGGATGCTGCTAATTTCATGGATTTAACTAATTTTTTTGTATTTCTGTTTGTAGTGTGTACATAAGTTTGGTTATGTCCCTACCATAATGGAGCTTTTCTTTTTCCAGTGCTGTTGCAGAGTATGTTTCCTCAGGCCTACCTTATAAGCTTACTGCTAATGATGTGTACCTTACGGTTGGCTGCTCGCAAGCTATACAAGTGTGCATGACAGTATTGGCCAAAAAAGGCTCAAATATACTCCTACCACGACCAGGATTTCCAGTTTATGAAACTGCTTGTGGACACAATGGCATTGACATCCGGTTTTATGACTTGATTCCAGAGAATAACTGGGAAGTTGACTTGGATCAAGTAGAGGCATTGGCTGATGACAAAACCGTGGCAATGGTTATTATTAATCCAAGCAATCCTTGCGGTGCTGTCTTTTCCAATGAACATTTATCACAGGTATGCTACAATCTGCTCAAAAAAATTAGCAGTAATTATTTCTTCTTTGTTCATTAGTTTTATATTTCCCTGGATTGAATTTTCCTGCATGAAAAACAACAGAAACTGTAACGAATTTGAAATGCTGTGAAACCTGGAATGCAATTATTAAGTTGAGTGGAAGTTGACATTAGAATTTGCTGAAACATTTTATGTTTCAGGAATACTTATGAATAGATGATGATATGACCACTCTATTTTTGAATCCTTTTTGTGCAACATCTTTTGTCTTTCTTACTAGCATCTTTTGCTACTTATCTCATAATCAGTTTATGTTTATTAGGTTTTATTTATTTCTTCTTTGTAAACAGTGGTAGGACAGAGCAAAATTGTTTTGAAACCTTTAGCTTTTAATGGTTCTATGCAGTGTCTACTCCCATTGGATCAGTTCGTTAAAGTCATTTTGTTATCAGTCTCTCCTACCACTTTTTTTCTTCATTGTAACATCTACGATGTTTGATGATTCATGAGATTTGTGCATTAGCAACAGCCTATTTAGCACTCATTTACTCTAATTGAGTTATCGCTTGAAATTCTCTTGAGATTGAAAGCATGCATGTAGCTTAAGTGCCATGGCCCATGAATCACTTTTCGTCTTAAAAATGCTGAATATAACTTCTCATTGTTTACTGCAAAGTGCAAATACAAGGATTCATGTAAGGAACTGCTCTTCAACTTAAAATTCTGAGAAAGTATAATTACCAGAGCTTTATGTCTTTGTTGAGCAACAATGCATATTTGCAAACTTTAGCTGAAATAGGTGTGCCAATTCAGTTGTTCATTTGGATTGTTTTCTTTATTTTGGAAAACGAAAGAAGTGAACTTACTATGAATTCTTTTAAAGCTCAAAAATATATTCTCTTGGAGTTTTATTTGAGAAGGACCTTCTTATCTTCTATAAGTATTCTATGCAGTCCATCTTTTAAAAGAATAGTTCTGTGATTGTATTATGCCATTGAAAATATTATTTCCTTTAATGGGTTCTTTTACATGAAAGTCCTCCATACTTGTCAAATTTACTTGTGTTCCAAACTTTTTGCTTTCAGTGCTTGCAATTGGCACTTGTAATATCCTAATGGCTGTCTGGACTCTGGAGCACGAGAGGGGCTATGATTCCATTAGAGGGGAGTAGGAAAGGGGGTCTATGGGAAGGTAAATCCTTCATTGCCAAGTGTCAGCCTTGGAACTCACCTTTTTTACCACTATGTGCCTTAAATAAGCCATCTTCCTCCCTTGACTATAAAAACCAATCATTCAATGCATGCAAGAGGTTGGTGGGAAAGTCTTCTTACATAGTAATGGAACATCGGCAGAGTACAATAATCATGAAAATTGTAAGACCCCTCCATTCTTTTAGTCAGAAGTAATGTCAGCTGTCATTTCACCAATCCTGTCATTCCCATTGACCCTAACATCTGTTCCAGAACTCTCACATTCGCTCTAGAATATTGTTCATGCAGTACTATCCAAGAAACATATGGAGATGGACTATAATCAGCACATTAAGGTATTTTGCAGACCTTAGATAAAGGAGGAATGGTAGTAGGTGAGCAGAGGAGCTGGCCATGATAGGAAACTTTTACCTACTGTTCATTTTCTTCTCTTTGGATGCTTGAGAAGCCAAGTGTGGATCTTGCAAGCAAACACCAGAAGGCGGACAACCTGTTGTACTCTTTTTGCACACACTGAAGAGCAGAAGGGGAGAAGATCTCTGAGGGACTATTGAGCAGAGAAGGAGAAGATCTCCATTTTGTTGTGTGGGGCAGTGGAGGAGAGTACCATGGCTGGTCTGATGGTTGAATGAGATGCCCGTAATGCTCCATGATGAGAAGATTGGTTGAGCATGAGAGACCAAATGAGTTGGGCTGTGAGAGATAGAGGTCTGTAGGTGTTTCCTTCACTTGGTGGCTTCATATCTTGGCTTGGGGGTGGTAGCAGATGCCTGTGGTTGGGTGGGAAATCACTCTCATGTAGCCAGTTTCTTGGACCTTCTTCAGTTAAAAGATAAGTGTCTGATTGTTGTCTATGGATATGCAAGCTTTATGTTCATTTTCTGTTATTGAAAATCAATGTATTATGCATGTTGTGTGTGTTTGTGATTATGTTTGTTAATCCGCTGCATTTAATTCTGGTCCTCCCTGGGAGGCTTAAATAGCTGTTAGTCTAGGGATTTGCCTCTGAGGGCCAAAATTTGGAAGGCTTGTGTAATAGTTATTCGTCCTGTGGTTGGTATTGATGGGCAGAGGTATTACCATAAAAAAATCATGTGATAATGGCACTACAGCATTGAGCCATTACCATATGAATTTTATATAATGCTCCATTCTTGTGATCTTCCTTTATCCTATAAATATTTAATATAAATTAATTTAATTTGTTTCCTTAGTTGAACTTTGATTTACTTTGTCTATTATTCTGTCTGACAAAAGTATGCAATGAAATAACTTACAAATTTTGTCGTTGGCTGCTAGCGTCCAACATGAGTTCTCCTCTAAATATTGCAACATGTTTACATTAAAATGCTTGTGACAGGGTCGCAAATATGATTATTAACTTTATGCATAGCTTATCTGATTATTAATGTATGCCTTGCTTCCCTAGATGTTACATTTTAGTCCAAGCACCTTCACAATTCCTAACAACCCATGGGATAGACAAGTCTACGTTTTTATCTGCTCTCCCAACCTGATGCTTATGTTATAACTGCCAGGGCTTTGGTATTGTACTTGTAAACTTTTCAAAAATACCCGTGTGTATCTACCTAACTTTTCATTATGGGCATTTATTAAACCTTTTGGGTGGTAGAAACTTATGGCAAATTACCTTTGCATTGCAGATTGCAAAATCCGCGGGACGCTTAGGAATCCCTATTGTTTCAGATGAAGTATATGCGCACATGGTCTTTAGAGAGACTAAATTTGAACCAATGGCAAAATTTGCTTCTATCACACCTGTAATTACTCTTGGAGGACTTTCAAAGCGATGGTTGATTCCTGGTTGGCGGTTTGGATGGCTTGTTACTTGTGATCCTCATGGCATTCTTAAACGAGGCAAGGTAAGAACTGGGGCTCCATGGCTCTTAGATTCTGAATATCTTTCTTATTTTACTTTTTAGCATAGGTTCTACCAAAAATCAGAAAGGATTGAAGACTACTCAAGCATGGGTTTTTTTTTAAAATGCTTTGCCTAAAGTCCATGAACATTAATAAAGTAGTGGGCCAAATTTCTTGTTCTCTGAAACAATTCACATAATATGTAATTTATTAATGTAATAATACAGTCAGACCTTCTCTAATTGGATTAGAGTATCTATCATCTTGTTTATCCCTCATCATCATATTTAGAAATAAAGAAACGGGTTTACTTTGATGACTGTTTTTCGTCATATCAAATGTACATACTGGACATTTTGCCATAAAACTAACTGGAATTCATCATCTGCTTTTATATCCCATTTTCTGTCTATGTACACTGGCTAGGACGTTGATGTTTGAAATTTATAATTATGCCATTGGAAGAGCGCAAATGAAGCTTCTTAATCCCTGTTCTAGACATAACACCTCATTTTTGTCTTGGGATTTTATATGGTCCCTGATGTTTGGTGGTGTAGAAGGAAAATTTAATCTTCAAGTGCATGGAAATAGTTAACAGGAGACTTTCAGAAAGATTATTTAAATGATAAATAATTTCTGATTGGATAACAGGTCCAAGAAGGAGTCGAGATGCTCATGAATATTACTCCTGGTCCTACAACCATTGTGCAGGTTTGGTTTTCTCTCTTTTTTGATTTGTTCTTTTACTCTACTGTTTATTAACTTGAATTTTTTTATTCCTGGAGTTGAAAAATGAAATCCTTTGAGTTGTTAGGCATGCTAATGACCTTACTTCCAGTGTTGTTTCTTTTAACTGCAAAGTCTATGCATTAGAAAACATAAGCCATCTGGCCTTTTAAAGTTGGTAATCAGATTCTGATGAAGTGTTCAATGACATTTTAGGGTTTATATACGTCTTCTTCTTTCTTTTATTGCCTTCCTATTTCTTCGCTTACTATCTATTCTTCATCTTCTCCCATGTTTAGCATCGTGTTCTTCTTCTCAATCCTTTCTAAAAGTTTAGTGTGATGTGAGTTGCAAAGCCATATATAGCAGACATCAATTTCTATCAAATCTACTTTCCAGAACCTCTGGTTTTAACAAATACTTGCTTTCTTGGCCTATTTGCATAATGTAGCCAATTTGCCCTTGAATCTTACTTTCCCCAATGTTGTCATTGGTGTTGGATCAAATACTCAAATGATTGTTTATACATTATTGAGAACATTTTCTTCTAATACCACTTTAAAACTTTGATTGGAGTTTGCTGCATGATTGTTTAATAGTTTAAACATTATTGAGAACATTTCCTTCTAATACCACTTTAAAACTTTGATTGGAGTTTCCTGCATACTCCTACAATAGCCATTCTTTCGTGCATCCAAAGAAATGGCAGAGTTCAGTTAACCATTATCTTAATAACAATGGCTGAAATTCTGGTTGCACCGAGAGTAGTAGCTAGGTGCTTACAACCCAGTATGGGGGAGATGTTGTAACTCATAACGTTATGTAACATGAGTTCTTATAAAAGAAGAAATAAAAACGCAAATAATGTCAGCTTAAAAACAAAACAAAAGAAGTTATATTGATTTGATCTTAAACCAAAATATATCAAGAATAGAGAGTGATCAAATATCTTGAGGTGTAAATTTTTTCTTAATGTGTAAAAAATTTAAGATAAATAAAAAAATACTAAAAAAATATTGGTTCCCTCTTGGTGCTTGATAGATCTGGTTTAAGATGGATATATGCTGATCAATATCAACAANGTCCAGTCATTGTCAGACATCTTTTTAGAATATCTCATATATATATATATATATATATATATATATATATATATATATTTCAAGACCTCGTCTCAACTTGTCTGTCTTGTATTCCTCTTTTCTAGTAGTTTCCCCCTTTGTTTCTTCTATTTTGTCATTATACACTTTCAGCATTGAAGCTCCTACTGTAAATAGTAAATACATTTCATCTCAGTTGCAGGGCACTTATTGGAATGATGTTTTGCATTCAAAGTTCTTTCTTGATTTTAAAAGGATTACATGGAGAAGGTTATGAATTTTCATGAAAGATGTCCGTATTGCTTCTAGTCATATCAGGAAGAAATTTTCAAGGGAATTACATGTTTTAAACTGTCATGGCAAATGTGTGTTCTTGCAACAACAGGGTGCTGTTCCAAGTATTTTACGAGACACCAGCCAAGAGTTTTTTGCTCAGACATTGCACTTATTGGAAACAGCAGCAGACATTTGCTACAATCGGATCCAGAAAATCAACTCTCTATGGTGTCATTCAAGGCCAAAGGGGTCTATGTTTATCATGGTAATTAAAAGGAAACCCATCTAGATTTTGTTATTGTTAGCTAATCTGTGTACAGCAACAGTCTGATTTTAGATCAAACTATCATTTTAGCAGCATGAGTTCCTAACTTCTAGTAATAAAGGAAAACTAAGAAGCTATTTACAAAATCAATGTATAGTTGCTACATGGAATATTTTAGTGGTTAATATCTGTCCTTTGGCTATTTGTGCAAATATTTGGCAATTCAAAACGAATATTGGGCCAATTCTTCTCCTTAAAAAATTTCTAGCTCTATAAAATATACAAATCCTCATAAATTTTAAAAGCTTTGACAATGGTTTTGGTCAAAATCTCTTGTAGTTGACATTTAGAGGATCATAAAGATTTGCCATGCATCAAATTTGCTTTACCCTTTGGTTTCTGAACCCAATTTTTAAGCTTGTTTCTGATTTAACAGGTGAAGATAAATATATCAGTCCTTAAAGATATCAAGGATGATATGGACTTTGCTTCAGCGCTAGTTGAGGAAGAATCAGTGGTGGTACTGCCAGGTATTTGCAAGACATTTCTCCTCTTACATGCACACAATAAAGCTTGTTAGATTTCTTGTGCTCCATAATTTGGGTTAGGTTATTTATGTGTAAAAATAATTGGATGACTGTTCTGCTCTGCACTGCAGGTTCAACACTTGGGATGAAAAATTGGATAAGGATATCATTTGGAGCTCCTTGTGCTACATTGGAAGAGGCGTGGGATAGAATTGAATCGTTTTGCCAAAGGCATTCCCATACCACATAAATTTTAGGGGCCTTCTTCCCATTTTTTTTTAATAGTAATTTCTATCCTGTACCGCATTTATTCCACAGCGATCACTAGGTTTATTATCAAAATATTCTGTAGTTATTTTGGGATTATCTCATTAATTAAAGATCGTTGTAGAACGCAGTCTTCTAAACCTAAACCTAAGTGGAGATTTTATATTTTTTTATTATTGATTTTCTATAATGTAATCCCAATGAAGCAAATTATCAGTTTCTCCGCATAATACCAAATAAGCAATCAATAGAATAGTGTTTTTTATTTGTAAATCAAAAGGTTATTCTCGTTACCCTGTAAGGTAACAAATTGGTGGAATGCTCCCTTTTCCATTTGTTAAGATCTTGATATCGAATGGCATGCAAATAAACACCAAGCATATGGAAAAATGTTTACATACGGGTGGTACAAACCACTATAACAGAATAAATTGTACACGCAACAATAGATTCCGCAATATCAATTTTTCAAAATTCCAGCGATTTACCAGTATTGCACGTTATAGCAGACTTTACCACTAAAAGCTAAAGGAAAAACAACATTTGGTGGTAGTGATAACACTCGGTTGCTTATAAATCATCACCGCATACACTTTGTTAGATTTCATAGACAAGTAAAAAAAAAGACACCATTTAAAAACTGGTAAAACCTCATAAATTGGGAAATATCCATGCAGCCAAAAGAAAAACAAACACCATTTACAAACTAAGTATCCCAATCCTGCGCTATATACTTCATAAATTAAGTTACATGATTAAAATTGAGTAAAATTGCGGCCAGTTATGCCAATTACAAAAAAACTTCCCCTAAACAAAACTAGTTTTGAGTTAGATGTCATTATTAACACACTCTGAAACTTAATGCCTTCCCTTTCACTTTTCAGTGAAATAAAGTTATGAAGAAAAAAATTAGAATTTGAAACCTAAGTTTCACATGATCCAAGGCCAAGTCCCATGCACTATATACTTCATAAAATAAGTTACATGATTAAAATTGAGTAAAATTGCGGGCAGTTATGCCAATTACAAAAAACTTCCCCTAAACAAAATTAGTTTTGAGTTAGATGTCATTATTAACACACTCTAAAACTTAACTTAATGCCTTCCCTTTCACTTTTCAGCGAAATAAAGTTATGAAAAAAAAATTAGAATTTGAAACCTAAGTTTCACATGATCCAAGGCCAAGTCCCATGCATAGCAGAAATTCAACTTATTGGGTGACCTAATTTGAGAGGAGATGAAAATCACTGCCCCATGCATAGCAGAAATTTAACTTATTGGGTGACCTAATTTGAGAGGAGATGAAAATCACTGCCC
The DNA here is from genome assembly GCA_001517045.1 of Pseudotsuga menziesii. NCBI lineage: Eukaryota > Viridiplantae > Streptophyta > Pinopsida > Pinales > Pinaceae > Pseudotsuga > Pseudotsuga menziesii. The sequence continues at coordinate 625,110 of LPNX011110203.1, read as the reverse complement.
CATGCATAGCAGAAATTTAACTTATTGGGTGACCTAATTTGCTAGGAGATGAAAATCACTGCAAGATTAGCATGCTTTCCCTTTTTGAGTTACTAAAATAATGTTAAGGTAATGATATTAAAATAACGTTAATACAATTAAATTAATTAAGAAAAATAATCTCATTCAGACCTTTTTCATTATCTCTTTATCCTTTTGTTAATCACAAATACCATTATAAGATTAAATTTAAATTAATCAAACTAATTAGACTGACTTCATTTAACCCGATCCACTTGAACTTTTGTGATGATCCTCTTGAACTTTTGTGATGGGACAACTTGTAAGGCCACAAATGTTTCCAGCTTTGCATTGTGAAGTTATGAGCATTGCCATAATCAATTATACTCGCCACATTTCTACCTTCAACTTTGTTTCTTACCTTCAAAGTATGGTATTGAGTAAATGTTTCCAGCTTTGCATTGTGAAGCTATGAGCATTGCCACAATCAATGAGACTCACCACATTTTTACCTTCAAATTTGTTTCTTACTGTCAAAGTATGGTATTGAGTAATTTCTAACATAGCAGCAAGAAGTGACAATTGAAATTTGATATTTGTTGTTCTTGGGTTTTTTCATCTATTTTATGCTTCTTTACTAGTATTAATTCTTCTTGATTGTTATCAACTTGTTATTTTCTATTGATGATATCAATTATATGAATCTTTGGGGAAGTCTTGTATTTGTGTCCCTTTGAGTTTATCATGAAAAAAATTAGGGTCCAAAACTTTTGCTTTTGATGAGTCAATATCTAAGACTAGAAAGGAGTTGTGTTTTTCATTACCTTTAGAGTCTTCTTGTGTTTCGAAAGTAGTTATAAATTTACTCCTAACATTGTTTAAATAGGTATATGCCTATTGAATGGCCTCTTCCAAGGTACTAGGCTTTATAGCCTTAACATACCCCTTGATGGACTAGTTGAATTGATCCGTATACATAACAACCACACATTAGGCATAAATATATTCCACTAGTGCATTGCCTTAGCAGAATTCCCTCGAGTAATACGTCACTATTCTTTGTTGTTTCATGCTCTTGAGGTTAAGAAGTAATCTTCTTGGGTATAAGCCTCAAAATTATGATAGAATATAGTGACAAATTAGTCTTAGGTGATTATTCCTGGTTCACCAACCCCTTCCTCTTAGCCCTCCAATTTTCATTGAATCCTTTGCCACCAATCAAACATTGAGCCCTCAAAATGTAAAGTCTTTGTCTTGTATAGGGATTCATTAGAAGCGGATGACCAACTAGCCCTTCACTAGTGGATTTGTATAATAGTGTATAGATTAATCTTAATCTAACCATTCCAAACAAAAAATCATTCAAACAAGTGATGTTTAATTAAGTCTAAGGATTTGAGGAGGAAATCGAGAAAGAAGCCTATAGAAACACTTTGCAACCCACAATGGTCTCTCAATAACCTGTGCACACAACAAGCAAAAGAAAACCTCTTTATTTTCCTAAAATAGTAAATCCCTAACTTCTAAAATGTTTGAGAAAAGAGAAAACCCCTAAATTCTTATCATATGATACAACAATAGAAGAACATAATGATAATCCAAAATAAAGAAAAATATATTTTGGGGGATTAAAGAATAATTTTATTAGTGAAAGAAATATCATGAAAAATGGTTATCATGTCAGCTGTACTCCCATTCTCTAATTCTTTAGGGGTTCATTCCTCTTTTAGGATTTCACTTATTCTCTAACAATGGGGTGAATTAAAAGTGAGCACTTACAATTTATACAACATAACTCTAAAATGGTTCAAAGATCCTTATCCTTTCTTGAGGAGGTTCTTAGATAAAGTGATGGGCCTCCTAAGGTTTTTCTCAAGACAACTCCATACTATTTATGGTTTACTCATTATCTAGTGATCAATTCTAACTATATCAAACATTTATTTCTTATATTCATGTCCTTGGATTAAATTTCAATATGTCCAAGGGATCATGTGGCTTTTTCCCTGATATATGTGTTAAAGCTCAAACTATCATGCGTGATTAAATCCCAAAAGAACAATGCTAACCCAACCGCAACCTAGAGCAACTACCCATTGTCACCTCAATAACTCCCTCTCTACACTTTAGGTTGCCTCTTCTCGATCTCAAAGGGACCCTCCCTAGGATATAATTGCTAAGGCTTAGACAATGAGGCACAAGATGATATGAAGAGATAGATTTAACAAAAAAATTGGGTCTTTTTCATAGTATAGGTAGATAAAGGGTGATGGGAGAACCAATGGACTAGTTCCAATCCAACATGGGCAAATGGAGTCAAGGGGAAGTCCAAGAAGGTGCGTTTATGGATGGTTAGGGAAACTAGGGTTGCATACACATGCCATAGTGAAACCATAACACATTGAAAAATGATTGTAGAGGTAGACTACGAGGGCCCAAGAAGGTACCACATTAATTAAGGTGTGACTTATCCAATGATCATTAGAAAGCAACAACTATAGAAAGATAACATAAGCAAACTAATACATTCATGCACAAGCCAACAAAGGGAAATAACCCTTCCATTGAGATAAATAACCCTTACAATGAGGTAAGTAACCCTTTCAATTGACCCTAATTGGACAAGTTCTAGCAACTCCAAAACTCACCAACATAGAGAAATAGGAACAAAAATCTACACTTTGATAGGAGAATAAGCCCTTACATTTCAAATTGCACTAAGAAATATGCATCCATTAAGCTCCAAAAGAGAGAAAACTCTAAAACTCCAACCATGACAAATGAAGGAGAGAGAAAAGCCTTATATAGCTTTAAGCTCCTCTTCTATAATAAAATAGTAATAAAACCCTAGATATAGCCTAGGATGGAGTAAAGAAACCAAAATACTCCAAGTGCTCCAACTACTCCAACAAGATACATGAAATAAGGTGGTCAAGGCCACATGTGTACAATATCCAATCAAGAAAAATCCCAAGGAGGGTGCCTCCAAATGAGAGATATGACAAGTACAAGTCTAAATCGATCCTCCAAGGAAGAGTTTCCTTCAAGCAATGAATGGACCCTAAACCTAGGGTTTTGACCTCTAGATATCCTCCTAGACCAAATGACCTCCAATAAGTGCATGTTAAACACCTCCAATAGTGGATGATATCTCCAAAAGAAGTAAGGAATGACATGGAATGATGTGTGAAGTGCCTCCAAGGTGGACATTACATAGAATAAGGCTCCAAATTGTGGAACACTCCTTAAAAAATGGTAAGTTATGACACCTAAATTCCATCCAAAATGAATGCTAGCTCCATATAGACATCAAATGTGAGCAAGACACCTCCAAAATTGGAACACTCCAACAATATGGCATAGGAAGATGTGCAACAAAGCTCTTCAACCCAAAATGTCCCATCACAATGACCTAGGTGAGTGTGCAAACCAACTTCCAAGTAGAGTGCTCCATCATAATTTGCAATAAATGCTCTATAAAGGTGAATGCTTCAATAAGAAAGGCCTCAAAAGGTGGGGACTTCTCCAAATATGGCATGGAAAGCATGTAGTCAAACCCAAGAATGGACACTCCCTCAATAAATGCATATATGAGTGTAAAAGGGGCCTTTAAGGACTAGACATTCATCAAATGAGATCAACGAATCATAGCATGTGTGAGTGTAGAATAGGCCATCCATCAAATACAAACCCTTTATGTGTAGTATCTCATTAAAATAGGGAATGTCCTCAACACATGCCAATGAATGTTCACATAAAAACCAATACATAACCTCCATCGATATTTGAACCAAGGAGACCACAACTCAATAATAGAAGCATCCAAATCAAGAGGAAATGTCCACAAAAATTATCCAACACCATGAAGAAGGGGACGACCCCATTTTCAAAATGATGGTTTGCCTCTCAGACATGCCAAGAGAGAAATATGAGGAAGGTGTTCAACAAAAAATGATAGATAATAGTTTAAGGAATAAGGATTCCATCCAAGTGATAAAGACCAAGACAACTCCACAAGAAAAGAGTGTTGAAGGCATCAATGATATGCTAGAGAGAGGGCCATAGAAAATTAATCTTCATTATGAATTCATCACATGAGCAAGAGTGCTACAATAGAAAGACACCCCATATCATCCACATAAGACATCTAAGGAACAAGAAACCATGACACCTCAAGGAGAACCAATCCATGTCATCTAATCATGTCAATTCATCTCCAATAAGCAAGGGAATTCTAGGGAATATCCATCACAAGCCATCATGTCACTAAATCATGCCAAATAATCTAGAGCTTTTGCATGGACAAGCCTCAAAATGCCACATCATTTGTAAATTTTCATATGCTAGACTAGATTCAATAGTATTCAATTCAAAATCACAGCAGCAACATATCAAGAATCACTGATAGAAGCACAATCACAAGATAGATACAACATTTATCCTGGGAAACCCTCAAGGGGAAGAAAACCCAGCAAAAACTTCCTTTGTATAAGTTGTATAAAAGACAACCCCAAAAATAGGTGTTCTCCTCCTTCTGCTCTCTCTCTCTCTCTCTCTCTCTCTCTCTCTCCTATGCGCTACACAAGTGAGTGAGTCTGTGCTCAAATAAGAACCACAACTCCTCTATTTATATACAATGTGTCAACTGACTTTTGCACTAGATAAGTCGGCCCCACTAAACTCTCTGGGCCAACTTCACCTAGGAATACTCAAAATAGTATATTCTATTATTTATTAGGGTACTAAAGACCTGACACAAGTGGAGGCTTTACCTCATGACTCTATGATGACCAAATACAATAGTAACACTCCATCGGAGGAATAATGACATATCCCTTGGGTCACATCAATAAAATACATGTAGAATATCCTTTGAAGTTACAATATTTCAACAATCATCATGTAAACAAACCAAGTGCTCCATGCATGGTGATAACATATGTGGTCTAGATGCCATATGAAATCCAAAACACTAGGATTCTCTAGTGATCCATATGGCATGAAACACAATCCATGCAAGAGCACATTCATAACCAAACATCATGAGTAGACACATCCAATAGATATTATCCCAAATATATCATGGAAACCCATATGTTAGAGTGTCATCACCACTAGGACATCATCACAACATCAAGCAAAAATATAGCATCAAGGAACCTAGGCCTTCCATAGCTCCATCAACCTATAACTTTTGTTGAATGTGTGACAAAAATCACATGTGGACACCTATGTCAAAATTGGGGGGTAATAATGTGTATGCCAACACTCTTATTGAAGTGAAAAGAGTGTTGTATGATAATATTGTGAATATGCAAAATTTTCCAATTTTTTTGATAAATTCTATGATTTCTTAGCTTTCATAGACCACATTGTAACATCACCACTCTTACCCTTGGTGATTATTTAGGAAAATAAGGGGCATTTTTTTTTCTTAATCAAGATGAGAATACCATTCCCATCAAAAGTCAACCCCCAAAATGACTATAATTCATATTAAATCAGTGGAGCATTAGTCTCATTTTAGTATTAACCATTCAGATATGATCACCATCTTTAAAACTTGACTATTCAAAAATGTAAAGCCACTTGGAAATATACAAAAATTCTTAACATTTGCTAACTAGTTATAACTAATACAAGGAATAATAGGAATATTAATTTCCTTCACCATGAAAACTTTAGAGAATGATCCTTATCATTATTACATGGTATTGATCTCCACTTCATCATTTATATTTGAAAAGAATAATTAATCAATAATTTATCAAAATTTTCCAAGAGGTCGTAAATCATTATAACATGATCCCAAATCCTTATTCATGTAATAATGAGTTCTATGTCATTATGAAACATACTAGTTCATTTGTGCATGCATCCACATTCCATGAACATGCATAATTGATTTTGCATTATACATAGCATCATGCGGTACAAACATATATCATTCTTTTTTCATAACATTACTATTATAAATTAACCAATTGTAAAGGAATATTACAATGAATGGACTCATAATCTACAACACAATAATACTAACAAAGTATTCTAAAAATATTTTGTAGTTGTCTTTGTATAACCAATTAATAATAATAATAAATTATATTTCAAAATTACTAAACATTCTATAACAAGTGATTAATAAACAAATAGTTAAGCAAAAGTGTGCAACAATAGAAGAAACATTGGTATATGCACATTACAAATTTAACAACAAAACATGCTTTTAAGTGATTTGCATATCCTTTGATTGTCTACCAATACCAATTCCAAGCACATGGAGAGCATTTATGGATTGGACATCATTTAAATGTCTAACAATGTGAATCCCAAACATACTAAGAAGATACTTGCTCCTTCACCTCATTCCATAATTAAAGCAGTATAGGAAATATAACAGAGAGCATTTGCTAGCTCTCACAAGATGCATTTTAGTGATAGGAACGATATTTGTAAATAAAACTTATGCATTCAATAATAAATGTGCAATTTGTACATCAACAAATATTTAGAGGGTTCATTCCTCTACAATGCATACTGAATAACGACATCATCTTATTTTGAAAGTGTGAACCATGATCAGTCACAATGGCTTGAGGGACTCTGAATGTAGCGACAATATGGTTGAATAGAAATAGAGCAGTTGTTTTCCCATCTTCGACATCTGTAGGCATAGCCTCATCCCATTTAGTGAAATAGTCCATGGCCACAATAATGTAACCATGCCCCCTAGCTAAGGTAGGCTTACAATGCACAAATTCAATGCCCCATTTTGCAAATGGACCAATTGATGTGACATGATGTAACAAAGCAGGTTGGGTGCGATTTTTTGATGTGAAGAGATGACAAGGCAAGAATTTTTTGACGACCTCCATGAAATATTTAAATATCGAGGGACAAATGTACCCAACGCACATGATTTTATGGGTAGTAGCCATCTCTGAAAGATGACCGCCAAAAGCTCAATAGTGATAGTCACTCAATACATCCTCAACCTCATCATGAGTTAAGAAACGCCGCAAAATTGCATCAATGCCATGACGTTACAACATATCATTAATGATAAGGTAGTACTTAGTGTGATGACGAATATGACGATGTTCGTCTTGGGTTGCATTGGGATGAAAATATTGTGTCTAGAGATAGAGAATTAAATCTCCATACTAGGGGTCATACGTGCTAATGAGGAACAAGTATTCAATGGGAAATGAGTCAATGGAATATTTTTCCTCTGTAATACGGGGAAGGTCACACATAAGCTCTGCGAATACAAGAGACTTCTTAGAAATGGATTTCACAAATTCCAACTCAAATTCATGGAGAGTGACAATCCAACGAGAGTATTTTTCCCCAAGCACCTAATGAGTCAAGATGTAATACCTAGGGTTAGAATATGCATATACCATGGTTGTTCGGAGAAATATGTAGTGACGTAAATTCTGGACCATGATGATCATGGCCAAAGCTAATTTCTCCACATAAGAGTATTAGGTTTCAGAGTCCAAAATACTCTTACTCATGTAGTATATCACATGTTCATGATCATGCTCGTCTATTTGAACCAAAACCATACCGATGGTGGGTAGGGATGCAACCACATACATGGAGTATTCCTTAGCATAATTGGGTGGTTGCAGGATGGGTGCATGCCTGATGGCATGTTTGAGAGTACTGAAAGCATGTTTTACCAGGTCATCCCAAATGAAGGGGGTATCCTTCTTTAGTAAATGCATAAAACCGTGGGTTTTCTCATCATAGTTACAGACGAAGCGACGTAAAAAATTTTCTTTCCCTTGAAAACTTTGGAGTTATGTAATGCCTGTAGGGGGAGGAAAGGCCAAGATGGCCTCGGTTTTCATAGGGTCTATGCGGATGGCATCCTTGGACACAATGAAACCAAGTAACTAACCATATCAACACAGAAGACACATTTGTGTGGATTGAACCTTGTTATAGTGGTGACATATGAGAAAAATGGCTCTCAAATGATGAACATGTTGATCTTGTTGTTGTGAAAGAGTAGGCAAGTCATCTAGGTATGATTCCACAATGTGTTTTATGTCATGGAAAGCATAAGACATGGCGTGTTGAAAAGTAGCGTCGGCATTATTCAAACCAAAAGGTAACCTTTTGTAGGAAAATATTCCCCATGGGAAGATAAAATCCATTTTGTGTTGATCAGATGGGAGTATCTCTATCGGCTTGTATCCATAAAATACACCCATGAATGAGAATATGACGCTTTTGGCACAGTTATCGATGATTTGATCAATGTACAGGGTGGGGAAATTTTCCTTAGGATAAGCTCGATTATGATCTCGAAAATCGATACAAACCCTAATGGTGCCCTATTTTTGTTTACATGGACAATGTTAGACACCCATTTAGTCTAAGGTACGAGGTAGATAAAACCATGCTTAAGAATTTTTTCAATCTCTTCCTTAATGGCTGCTGCTTTCCTTGGATGGGCTTGTCAATGTGTTTGACTGACTGGCTTGGCATCAGGGTAAGTCCTGATCTCATGAACGACGATGGAAGAATATACCCCTGGCATTTGTTCATATGTCCAAGTGAAATTATCTCTAAATTCTTTAAAAAGGGTCGTATAATATGCTAGCTCCGAAGGGGAATCATTTTGTCCTATACTGATGTTCTCTATGGTTCCAGGATTCACTGATATATCAACTGGGATAGTTTTTGTAACATTATTCAAATTACCCTCAGAATCAACATCGTGGATGAATACCGATGGTTGAGGATTAGTTATGATATCAGATGAAACCGTTGTTCCAAAAAGGTCCTCTACCACATGGATATTGGGAAGGAAAGAGGATCGGTGATGATGATATTTCCAAGGAATATAGTTTAAAGACATAACATCTATGATGGACTCATCAGAGGGGAGTGTATCCAAAAGATAATCTAGAGATGGGGGCGGTTCTCTAACCAATACGGCAGGTGATACGTGTCTGAAGCCACCAAAAAATGGTCATTAACGAGGGGTGACTAGTGGATTGGATGTATTGATACATTTCTTCAAAAGGAATTAACGATGTCATATCAGCAAGTGATTTCCCTTTATTTAGGGATTCGTGGTTCAAAGATGAGATCATATTCACGGAGGCAGTCTACGACGAAGGATGTGGAGCCTTCAAAGGAAAAACTCCCATGAGTGAAGAGTCTTTCAATAGGCCAAATCCTATATTATGATACTGTGGAGTTGAAGAATCCGAGAGTGTAACATTGTTTGCAGAGTTGGAATTCATGTCTGGTGAACATAAATCTAGCTGGTCAATGGTGACAATATTACCTTAGAATGGGAACTGGACTACCTGAAATACGGATGAAGAAACGAATTGCATTGCGTAGAATCAGTTCGATGACGATGATGATGTTTGAGTTTGGAAACCATCCCACACCATCAATGCATGTGCCTAGTCAAACCATGCCAAATTTCAGACCAAGATGACACATATATAAAAATTTCAACGTTGGCCCCACGTAGCACATTAATTAATCTATAGGTATGGTTTTTGTTGCTTGAATTATTCGTGTCAGTCATGATTATGATGACGACGACGATGATGATGACGACGACGATGATGATGTTTGATTTTGGAAACCCTCCCACACTGTCAATGCATGCGTCTAGTCTAACCATGCCAAATTTTAGACTAGGCTGACACATGTATACAAATTTTTAACGTTGGCCCCACGTAGCACATTAATTAATTTATAGGTATGGCTTTTGCTGCTCGAATTGTCAGTGTTAGTCATGTTTGATGATGATGATAATGATGAATATGGTGATCACGATGTTGATGCCATATGAAATGATGAAGATGATGACGATGACGATCATGACAACGATGACAACGACGATGATGATGACAATAATGATGATGGTGATGATGATGATGTTTGAGTCTAGAAACCCTCCCACACCGTCAATGCATGCATCTAGTTTAACCATGTCAAATTTTAGACTGTCGACACATATAAAAAAAAATTCAACGTTGGCCCCATGTAGCACATTAATATTTAATCTATAGGTATGGTTTTTGCTGCTCAAATTGTTAGTGTCAGTCATGTTTGATGATGATGATGATAGAGATGGTGATCACGATGTTGATGTCATATGAAATGATGAAGATGATGATGATGCATTAGAGGAATTTT
>LPNX011110203.1:586991-614647 GCA_001517045.1 Pseudotsuga menziesii | reverse complement strand
TTTTCTTCCTCCAAAGTTAATAAATATTATTTTATTATTTTAACTATTATTTTATTAGTTCATTTTAGGAGGCCCATTTTGAGTTGAAATTTCCTCTAATGATTATGGTGATGATGATGATGATGACGACGATGATGATGATGATTATGATGATGATGATGATGACGATGATGACTATGATGATGATGATGAGGATGATGAGGATGATGATGATTATGACGATGATTATGATGAGGTTAGTTATGACAATGATGATGATTATGATGATGTTAGTTATGACGATGATGACGATGATGTTTGAGTTTGGAAACCCTCCCACACCATCAATGCATGCATCTAGTTTAACCATGTCAAATTTTAGACCGCCGATACATATAAAAAAAAATTCAACGTTGGCCCCATGTAGCACATTAATATTTAATCTACAGGTATGGTTTTTGCTGCTCAAATTGTTAGTGTCAGTCATGTTTGATGATGATGATGATGGAGATGGTGATCACGATGTTGATGTCATATGAAATGATGAAGATGATGATGATGATTATGGTGATGATGATGATGATGACGATGATGATGATGACGATGATGATGACGACGATGATGACTATGATGATGATGATGAGGATGATGATGATTATGATGAGTTTAGTTATGACAATGATGATGATTATGATGATGTTAGTTATGACGATGATGACGATGATGTTTGAGTTTGGAAACACTCCCACTCCATAAATGCATGCGTCTAGTCAAACCATGCCAAATTTCAAACCAAGCTGACACATATATAAAAAATTCAACGTTGGCCCCACGTAGCACATTAATTAATCTATAGGCATGCTTTTTGTTTCTCGAATTGTTAGTGTTATTCATGATGATGAAACGTTGGCCCCACGTAGCACATTAACTAATATATAGGTATGGTTTTTCTTGCTTGAATTGTTAGTGTCATTCATGTTTGATGATGATTATGATCATGATGAGGATGGTGATCTCTATTTTGATTTCATATGAAATTATGAAGATGATGATGATGATGATGACAATGACAATGACGACGACTATGATGATGATGACGATGAAGATGATGATGATGATGATGATGATGATGATTATGTCGATGATGATTATGGTGATTATGATGATGTTTGATTCTAGAAAGCCTCCCACATCGTTAATGCATGCGTCTAGTCTAACCATGTCAAATTTCAGACCAAGCCGGCACATATCAAAAAAATTTCAACACTGGCCTCACGTTGAACATCAAATTAAAATTGATAAGATTTAACTTACCAGTAGGTGGAAGCACATTGTTCACAAAAATAAATATTTCTTTCTCCATACCTACATTTATTCTCTTGCTTATCATATGTACAAACTATCCCACTGTAAAATCCGCTGGCCAAATCATATATCTGCAAATCCAAAATGATGATCTATTCAACTACAATCAAAATGAAATATTATTTAAATATTCTATTTGATGAAATTAATTTCTTTTGCAAATAAAAATATATAATAATAGTCAAATATTTAAAAATTCAACATATCAAAAAGTAACTTATTTAGAATATAACAAGACTTGGATCTTACAGGTATGCGATTTGGATGCTTGTCACAGATTATTTTAGTTAACTCTTTTCTCCTCTCTGTAATATGATCTCATTAATGTTAATTACTCTTTTTAAAACAAATATTAAGATAAAATAATATTTCAAAACTATTGAATTTTGAGTACCAATAAAATTCAATATTTCTATTGCAAGATTCAATCAAAATATATAGAGTAGATGTATTACTGGGTACCTCATACACTTCAATAGAATTCATCATCTTCTTCATCCAAGTCATCATCTGTATCATCCGATCCAATAGAGTCAACATTTTAAGGATTGGCCATATCATCATCGTCGTCTAAGCCAGTTATGATCATCATGTCATCGTTGATATCATCTTCATGGGCATTGTCTGCTACATCATCTGATTCAACTAATTCTTTGACATATTATTTTGGATCATGATAATCTAACTCATGTTGATCATGATCTTCATCATCGTCTTCTTCTTCCAGACCCTCTTCATTACCTTCCTCTAGGTTAGACTTTACCGACCTTCCCCTTGGATCGTGTCTCACAACGAATGACCAACCTGCTTTACCTAGAACCTTAGAGTAAAATAGTTGTTCACATTGGATTGGAAGAACATAGGGATCTGTTCCTGGCTCAAACAACCTTGTATTTACCATGGTAAATCCATTATCATGTTCAATAATAGTTCTATTAGGATCACATTGATTCAATCGTAACCTGTACCATTTGACAACGAACAAAACTACCTTGAAGGGTTTAAAGTCACACTAAATAATATCTTCCAGATACCCATAGTATCAATTTTTTGAGAGTTCTGGATGTCTGTCACTTCTAGATGAAACATTGGTCACCTCAAAGAGTACATACATACCACAATCTGATGTTTTCTTTGTTTCATCCAAATTTTTGATGTGATATCTACAACTATTACACACCATATCCTTACGGTGTTTTACCCATAACAAGCCATACACGAAAATATTACATCATGATTCAATATTTATGATTAAGTGCATGTTTATGGAGCCATACAGGGGAAACAAAAATATGTACATCAATATGTAATTTGGAAAAAAAATGAATTAGAGTTGTTGATTAATATGCTTTCCTTATTATCTTTTAAACCATATGCTAAATCAATTTTCCTTTGTGTAAGATTGGTATCTCCATTGCGATGTGCTACTTTAACTAATGAAGCCACACCTTCCCATGATATTCCATGACCCGATTGTTTGCATCGTTCAATCCATACCTTCATCTAGTCAATATTGTTTGCGATGTATAGATAAATTGCATCCCACTCTTGACCAACTACTTGATGCCAATAAAAATTAAAATTCAAGACATATGTAAATGATCTTAACGAAGTATACGCTCTTAATTAATGAAATAGATTGAATATGCAAATAGAATATGTATAATATATATACATAAAATTCAACAGGAAAATGTATTATATTAATGAACATCCAATAGCTAATAATTACCTTTCACCTTCCTCGATCTAGCTTTCCCCTTCAAGTAATCCCCTTCAAAATTGTTATTGGAGTCTAGATCAGAAATGGGACGTACATTGATATTTGACACTAAATTTGGAAGATACTCACTAACATACAACATGTTTTCGTATACCATATATCCCTCCATCATAGAACTCTCATCATGTGCTCGTTGTCTAACCAAACCCTTCATAAATTTCAAGTGCCTCTCAACCATACACATAGACCTTGAATGCACAAGTCCACACAATTCAATCTCATAAACTTAGTGTATGAGGTAGTGTTTCCGTGCATTGAAAAATGCTAAATGTATATGCTTCTTCATTTCACACATGAGATGAGGAATTTTTCTCCTCCAATACTTTATATCTTCTTTATGGATTTATTTAGATGACAACCAATAACGATATTTAACAAAAAAACATTAAATTACATAACATGAATTAGTGCACAAAAAAGAAATATAAATTATACAATGAATTAAATAAACACTAAGAACATGCAAATAATCACTAGTCACCTCATGTATTTCCCAAGATTATATATAACTTGTTTGACATTGTTGTCAAAGTTGTTCGAGAGAGAGAGAGGCAGAACATACTGTAACAACATACAAACCACACCATTTTTTAAACAAAGAGTAGACAAACAAAATAACCACAATATGCACTAGAATTAAAAAAACAATAATTATATGGATATAACCATAATAATTACCTTCATGAAGACATTCCAATCATGCGTATTCACCCCCAAAAAATCACCTTTCTTTGTTATGATATTCTTCATGTTCGCACAAAATCCAGTGGGAAATTTAATTTTCTGCATGACTTCTTTTACAACATTACTTGGTTGCTCCGTTAATATCCATGGAATTGAGTTTATATTAATTTGGTCTCTATTGCTATGAAATTGAATGATGTATTTCATTGCATGGTTTCCTCCTTGAATGTATTTGCAAAATTTCACAAATTTTCTTTATCGCTCCTTAGCTCCAATAATCACCATAATGTTTCAGTCACATTCTTTCCGATATGCATTGTATCAAATAGATGAGCAATTTGTAAGTTCTCATAGTAGGGAAACCTGCTTAATTGTTTAGGATAACTTTTCCTTCCTCGTGGAATCCCATTAATGCCTTCATGATCATGACGGACATCATGAATCATAGTCCATAAAGAAATTACATGAATCAATTATGGGCACTACAATAAACAACACATAATAAAAAAAAATACATTACATTTCATATATGTTGATGATCCATATGTACCAGTTAGACGATCTCTATTATATTGCAACTTCCAAAGTTGAGGTGTCATTCTTTGTGGTTTTAATGTAGTCTCTTGCTTCCCATTGAAAATATTTTTTTTTCGATTGTTTTATACCTGCGATTCTTAGATAGAAAGTGGCTATACTCATCAAACACCTCATTTCTTAAGCTTTTTGACTGACTAGATTTGATCTTAGGACCACAAATTGGACATGCAAATTTTCCCTTTGTCTAAAGACCTACATATAGATATGGAATATCTATGTCAATTATAATTATATATAAACTATATTAACTAGTTCATAAAATTAAATGCAATTAAAGTGGAACTTAAAAATACAAACCACAAAAATGGGTTAACCGTGGGGCATCGTGTATTGTCCATACAAGCATTACATGGAATTGAAATTGCCTTTGTCATATTGGTCTAGATATTTCATACATACTAATACCATTCCATAACTTCAGTAGCTCATCTATAAGAGGTTCGATATATACAATCATATCTTTAACTTGGAACTTACTTGAATGATTTGAAGTACATATAAAATATATAATTATGAGAACCATTAAGATATATAAACCATGCATAAGAGTAAAATAAAATATATATCTATGACATTAGGAAACAAAATACAACAAATGAGATCCCACAACTACATTAAAAATAAAACAGTTGTAGACACAATATACCTGGAAATAATCATCGACAACATTATGTGCTCCCTCTTTATTGACAACCATGGAGGAATGTTATTGTTGATAACAAAAATAGGCCACACTGTGTAAATGGATCTCATATGTGCAAATGGATTAACACCATATGCTGCCAAAGAAATCCTAAGATTACGGGGTTCTTCTTTAAAGTGAGACCACTTTTCCTCCACATCTCTAAATGCAGAACCATATGCAGGAATTTGAATAACATCATCTTGACTTCTGTTCCTTGCATGGTAATCCATAAATTGCGCTATGTTTTTGCACCCAAATAGTCGTTGCAAACGTGGAATGATGGGAATATAACTAAGAACCTTGCGAGGAACCTTTTTTGTTACTTTATCTGTTCGATATCTACTTATATGACATTTCAGAAATTCTGTTACAAATTCATGTTGATTATAATATATAACATGGTCATCAGGGCATGCATGAATTGCTTCATAATGCATTCCAATCTCTTTCATGATGGAAGATAAATCTCGATATGTGCGAGGTAAAATATTTGGTGGTGGTAACAAAAATTCAGCTATCAGACTACATCAAATAAAAATAAAAATAGAGTTAATATAATATATAAATAATATTAACGAAACACATTTCATCCGTATTAATTTGAATTATGAATTAACAATACAATTATTAGAGGAACAAATATAACCTTTATCACGATCATATATATGTGATGGATTATTTTACATACCTTAACATCCCTTTGATTGATATGTTTGAAAGACCATTCATAACCTTCAAGTTCATTATCAACAATATAGTGGAGATAAGATTTGTTGTGGAGCGTTCATAAAGGGGTTTGTATGCCTTCTCAAGAAGAGGTATATCATGAACATCATCAAAGTCATCAATATTTTCATGATCATCGTCATGATCATCATCCATTCTAACATTAAATGAATCATGGATCAATGTATTTGTACCATCATATTTAACTACATTATTAGTATGATCATCTTCAACTACGTTATTAGTATGATCATCTTCTTCAATAGGATCATTAACTTGTTCTCCATTAAGCATAGCTCCACGTTCCTCTGGTACTTGTTTTGAAAGAATTTTCTCTGGACGATATTTCGTAGGATGTCTTTCCTTTATAATTACATGAATACATCAATAGATATAAGTTAATATAGGAAATATTAAAATAATACATACATTTACTAGAGCAAAAAATATAAAAACTTTGTAATTTTAAACTTACAAATGGGCGATATTCACTCCCCCTCTCAACATGTCCATGTTCCCTACAGTGTTTTGTGGTTGTTGTGATCAATATTCTTCTCCTCTTAAATCCCCTACATTGACTACATGGACAATAACATTTCTCATCACTCCTTTTCGTTGCATCCCATAGTCTAGCAAGCAATTGTCGATTTTGTTCGTTTGGATCAGTAGTATTTATATTTGACATTTTGTCACAAAAAGCTTGAATGAATACTATCGAAAACCTTAAAAACTAAAGGTCCACACATCACTATTTTCCAAAACAGTGGTTTGTCGAAGAATAAAATAATTTACGCAAATCATCTCTCGTTAAAATGATGTCCGCAAACAATCTGTCGAGAAATATACTAATTCCGCAAACCGCCCGTCGAAGAATAAAACAATTCCTCAAATTGTCCATATAGGATTAAAAAAAATTCTGCAAACCATCCGTCGCTTCTATAGCAAACATGTCGTAATGTTTCTGTAATTTATATATTTTAAAATTCATTAGTTGTTGAATAACTGATGATATTAACCTAGTTACCGTTGCAAACAAAAATGGCAAATACATTGCACATATGACATAGTTTTGTCGCATATACGACGACAGTATGGTAAAAAATTAGACAACAGTTGAGTAAAAAATCCGACGTCCTTGAAGTCGAACATCCAACGAGGTGGAGTCAAAAATTCGACAATAGAATTGTAAGTCGGAATTTCGACAACTAATTCTACAATTTAAAAAAAATCAAAAGTCGAAATTTCAAATTGAAATCCAACAAAACAATACATTTCGTCGGATGTCGTCGATTTTTGTCATCATATTTTGGGTTCAAACCTTGTTGTGTGTTTTTACTATCTTTTAGCATGTGTGTGTAGTGGTGAAATTATATAATAAGGGATGTATACTCTTTTCATTCATTTGTTAACCTAAAATAAGGGGTCAATGCCTCCTTTTATTACAAAGGGCATTAGAAATGAAAAGACACAAGAAATGTGAAAAGACTAGGAGATCCAAGACCAAGATTCAAGCCAAAAAGTCCAAGGAGATTCTAGACCTGTATATTAAAGCAAATTGCATGGAGGTGAATATCCACAACTCTTCCATATTACTCAGTGGATTGGAAGAAGAATGGGATACTCAATTTAAGAATATTGTTCCTTATATCTCTATTCCCTTTGATAAGTACCTTGGTTTACATCTAAAATCTAATGATTAGGTTTGGTGGCTGGGTATGGTTGCATGCAAAAATAGAGGTAACAATTGTTAACTAGTGTTCTAGGTGGCTATCAAGAGGAGGGAGGTTAATTTAGTGAAATTTTTGTTAGAGGGGATACATGTATACTAGTAATCAATAGCCCACGTTCCCAAAGGAATCTTAGAAAAGATAAGCGAAAATGATTCAACTTTCTTAATATAAGGAAAAGAATGAAGTTGGCTAAATGAAAAGAGGATGGCATTTGGGGTATTAAAAAGGTTTATTTGTTTATAATGGATTTAGTATCTAAGAGCATGTGGATATTGTTGCACAATGAAATATAATGCAACAAAATATGTAAATTCAGAAACAATAGAGGACTGGATTAGGAAAGAATCCAAATTTGATGGAGAGGCTTCAATTTTTTGGAAGGCTCTTATAACAACATTCCCATTGATAGGGAAATGGCTAGTTTAGAAAATTGCAGAAGGAATCTAATTAAAAATAGGTATAGACTGATGGCTGGGATGTTCCAAAACTACAAGACATTCGAACCACTAATAAATTCTCTTAGAAGAAATGAGATGTTTAATTTGGTAGATGCAATTGATCAAGTGTTGGTTATGGAGCCTAATTATTGTTTCAGTTGTGTTCAGATTCACGACCGAGCTATAGGGTGTCTAGGGGTGGGGATTTTTGGGTCCGTTTTTTGTCCATTTTTTGTCCATTTTTTGCCATTGATATGTGGAAAATATTTCCTTGTTTAATGTTGTAATTTTGTAGTCAATCTGAGCCATTCATTAGATCTCATATCTGGTGGTTGAAGTTATGTTAGGGATTTTAACCCTAGAAGGAAACCCTCTTTTGTATGAGGAATTGTATTATGGTTGTAGAGTGTTGTGAAAGACGATAATGTGAGAGAGTGAAGAGAAAGTTGCAGCGAATGTGTTGTAGGTTGTTTCCCTTCATTTTGTCGGATGGTATAATAGAGAGGACTGATAATTTTTTTGTGGACGTATCCCATATTGGGTGAACCACATTATATTGGTGTCTCTATTGTATTGTGTTTATGTGTTTTATATTTGCATATTGTTTTATGTTATTTCTCTGCGATCCTTTTTTCTAACAATGAAGAAGCAAACACTCTATGGAGTTAAGGTTGAAACTATCCTCCCAAAAAGGTATTCAAGGAGATGTATCAAACTAATGGAAGCCATATCTATACATCCTTAAACATGGTAACATAAAACTAAAGGATACATATGACAATATTATATGGTGAAATAATAAAGCCTCTAACAATTTTACAATCAAATTGGGCTATGAGGTGAGGATCAAAGAATAATTCATAGGGGAAAAGGCATGGTGGTGGAAGACTATTTGGAAGTTGAACTTTAATCTCAAAACAAGAATATTTGTTTTGGTTGAGTATCTCCAATATAGTCTTGACATGGGACAAGTATATAAAAAATATCACAGTAGGTTAAAAATATTGAGAAATATGTTGATCACTTATTTGTCCAATGTCCTTTTTGAAAATAAGTATGGAATGAAGAATTGAAACTAACAAATGTTGGAGGGAATTGGGAAGGTGAAACTATCTTAGAATACTAAAAAACTGGTGCAAGAACAAAAACATTATTGAGCATAGAGCCTTGGGAAATTTGGCTTATTAGAACTAATATGTCTTTTCAAGGTAAATAAATCCTACCTAGTAGTTTACAAGATAGGTATGCATATGAGGGTGTTTGATCACCAATGAAAATTAAATCTATGACACCCTAGTTAATATTGATTTCTCTAAGGCTTTGACATTATTTTAGGGAACTAGTCAAGGCTCTACGGACAGTTGTGGTTCAAGTGGAATATCATTTATCTCCAAAAAATCATTACATTTCCTTCAAAGCAACATCTGGGAAAGGTATCAACAACAAATTAAAGGTGTGTGCTTTGTGGATCCTGCTATTACTAGAAATTGATAAAAGACTTAAAAGTATTTATATTTTTATATGAAAGAAACTTGTTTTTTATCTGATACAGGGGAAGGAAAATATAGAAAATCTACTACTCCTTCCAATAATGAAAAAATGGTGAATTAAAAATATCCTTTTATAGTTTATCCTTTGAACATATTTATGGAGAAATAATTAAATTGTGGATAAATTATCAAAGGAAGCCTTAGCTCTTTAGGAGGGATTGCTTGTAAAAGTGGAAAATAATAAAATGGATTTGTTGTGGAAGAAATTCAATCCTTTTATTGATGAAGATGCAATTTAAACAAGTCATATTGGATGTAAATCTGGTTTTTGAAGGCTATTAATAGGAAAAATTACTTTTGCCATTATTGGCTAATAAGTTGTTAGGATATTTAGACACTTAGGAGTTAGTTAATATCAACAAGTAGTATAATGAATCTTTAGGCAAAGTGTTATTCTTTAGTATGCATTAGTATGCGTTTTTAATTGTGTAATATGAAGGTCATGATATGTTCTAGACATAGAATTATCTGATGGTTCATCTTCACCTCAATCTTAATGGCTATTGATCTATGCCTTAACACTCGATTGGTCCATGAACTCTATTTAAAGAGCATGGAGGGTCATTTTCTCAATGATTGATTGTCAGAAACCCATATGTAACATTATTTTTCTTTTGCATAATAATATATTCTCAAGTAGTTATTTGGCTGGGGTCATGGATTATTTCCCTCTTTGAGGGTTTTAACCACACAAAATCATCATTGTTTTGATCTATGATCTATTTGTGTAAGTAGTTTATGAAGGTGTTCAACCTTCTGGAAATATCATGCATTAGTTTAGCATGGTATCTTATCTCTTATGAAGTTCTTCTTTCATTGGTGATTGAGGTCTTGAACCCATGTTTCCATGTGCATTAAATGATATATGATTTCTAACATTTATGTGAATTTACAGGCCGTGAGAGGTGTTCCATCGCATCTAAATCACTTCTTCCAGTTTGAAATGATTTTCGTTTCACTAAAAAAGGTTTATGTTTTCCCAATATCTGACCATTTCACCATATCAAGAGTATATTGTTTACGATTATACTTTTAAAAACAAAAATCTCATTTTCTTTCAGATTTTAGCTTTTTTTGTTGTTGTATTTCTAGGTTTTTACCCTTTAGGGGTTTTATTAACTATGTATGCTCTTTTCAATGTGCTTCATGAAAACTTGGTAAAATAGACTCAGTGAGAAAACTTACATTTTCTAGGTATGTTGGCCAAGGACTAACCTCAAATATGATACATTGCGGTTTTGGAATTTTACTTTTTATTTTTGCATGGTTGTGTAAAAGTGTATTGTAGGGAAAAAGTCAAGGTTTTTACTAGGGAGGCATGCTCTTACAACAAAAACAAAATTTCCTCCATAATATTACTAATATTTTGCTTAACTCACTTGGTTGAAAGTTTCTTTAAAAAATTCTTGGGTTCAAGTCCTTTTTATAAACGTTTATGTAACTTTAAGTTATAAAGTAACTACATTTAAAAGTGCTTCCCACTTGTTTTATAAAGAGAGTCACTTATTTTAAAACAAATTATTTATAAAAGTGAGCTTATAAGAAAAGTAACTGAGGGAGGTGTTGGGTCCTGAAATAGCCCCTTTTTTACCACACCTATTATACCCTTTTTCATGGTCCTACTTCATTCCTACATAACAGACAGATGTTTTCCCTCACTTTGAGCCTTAAATATTTATAGGTATGATTAATTATTGTTCATTCTATTAATTCCTAAGATTGTTATGGTTAGAACCTTTTCTCTTGAATTATGCTAACACGTCGTGATTTTATAAAGATAGTTCAAGCTTTGAAGAACATAGGCGTAGCAACTCGGGTGGTTTGAAGAGAAGATGAGATTTCGGTACCAGCTGTTACCTAACAGTCCTAGACCCACACGCTGGACACAAATATAGGTCATCATTCCGTGCATAGCTGCAACATACTTAGCTATGACAACACGCCACTTCTTAAGGCATAGTTTCAATAGATAGGGTATCTCTTATTTAATTGGTTCTGTCTATTCATAAATGGCTCGAGCAACAAGATTCCCTATATTCTCTATTTCCATTCAATTTCACTCACAGCTGTAACATCTCGTTGTAACAAGGTAGCCTGAAGATCATAGATCTTCATGGTTTCCCGACATTAGTGGGTGAAGGTTATGATTGTTCATGTATAAATATGGCGTAGCATTCTGAGCCAAGGGTTGGTTGATTATTGATCAGACTGTGTAAGCTGTGACAATGAGCTGTACTTGTAATTCACCATTTTAATATAAGGAGCATGATCCTTCAGAATTCTGCGTTTTAATTTGTTCTAGTCCTGACGCCTCTGTTCGAAGGTTGGGCCCTCCTTCCCATAGAGATCACCAAGTTAATTAGATGTTTTGATTATTTTGTTGTGTGGTGTGGAAATTACAGTAGATGCATTATTTACAATAGCTGCAACAGTAATGGTTAATCATTGTGTTTCCTTTGATAGTCAATGTTTGCATTCCTCTTAAGCTGTGAGATTGTGGTGTGACAGTCAACTGTGTAGATTAGTTTCCATTATGCATGTGTGCCAATAGCTATTATAGTTAAGCTCAGCTTTAGTTCCTTTCAATTACTTGTCTTTCTTAGGTTTGCTAATCCACGCAGATTATAGTTTAGAGTTTGTTTGGTTCAATTATTGTTATTTCCAATTCTTAGATTAGTTGAATTAAATTAGTTATGATGAGTTCACATATAGTTTGATAATGTTAGGATTTAAATTCTTGCAAAAGTAAGTCTAGTTATCTATTTCTAGATTCGTTAATTGCTGGATTGATATTGTAGGAAGGTAATTGCATTTCTGAATTGTTAGGTGGGTAATTTGGATTAGTTTAACCATGAGAGGAGTTTGACTGAGCAGATAGGTAGGACAGTTAATCTTTCATTCATTTAATCAACTACTTAGTGTTTATGCACAGACAGTGTGAATTGTATTTGAAATAAAAATACTTCCCTGGGTTGACAATTTATATTGAGCATTCTGTATGTTAGCTGTAATTAACTAACATATAGAGTGACCAACATTTTGTCACTGTTGTTAGGGAAGATAATTGATAGATACAGTAGTAGTTGCATTTACTCATTTTTCCTTCAGTAATTTTTAAGCTTGCATGATTTCTTTTGGGTTGCATGAATAAAAGGAGAGTTCAATGTGACATTCCCAAAAATCTTAGAATTCCCTAGAATACTAACTTTGCAGGTGGTCGAGGTCATGGCGGTAGTCCAGCCTTGGGAAGGAGGACATTCATTGAAGATCTTATTGCCAGGGCTAATTCCTCTACCAAAGCTCTCCATCAGGGACCACCATATGTTAGAATAATCCTGATTACTCCTAGGGTGGAATCATCAGCTTCTATAGTGGAGAGAATAGGAGCGGCTGTGACACCATTTGGTGTCCCTGCGGACGAAGATAGATCCAGTGCAGTGGGAGTGGGTGAGCAAGAGGAGGTTTACCATGTTGAAGGGAAGGAGGTCACAAAGGAAGAGTGGTTATAGCTATGGAAGGAGTGGGAAAATCAGAGGAAGTAAAGGCAAGAGAGAGCAAAGGAAAATATGAATAACGAACATGACCCTGAAGATCACGAAGAAGGAGTAGGGGATAACCATCACAATGATGGTGACCCTACGCATGAGGAGATTATTGCCACACTTTAGTTCCCCATCTGAGAGCCAATTGGTCAAGCTCCCATGAAGAACAACTCACCATTAGTATTACCCCATTTTCATGTGAAAGCTACAAAGGACCCAGATGAGTTTCTCTTTGAATTTGACATCCTTTGTCGCAACTACGACTACATGTCCAGTGAATAGAAGTTAAAAATTTTCCCTGCCACTTTGAAGGACAATGCACTACGATGGTTTATGAGCCTAGGGGGTGACACCGTTACCACCTGAGAATAGATGAAACATGTGTTCCTTGGGAAGTACCAAGAGTATTGTAATACTAAGGACAAAAGGGAAGAACTGTTTAAAATGGTACATAAGGATGAAGAGAGTCTAGAATATTTTGTAGAGAGAATTTTATACAATGTACAGAGGACAAGACATACTGACACGGGGG
The DNA here is from genome assembly GCA_001517045.1 of Pseudotsuga menziesii. Classification (NCBI taxonomy): domain Eukaryota; kingdom Viridiplantae; phylum Streptophyta; class Pinopsida; order Pinales; family Pinaceae; genus Pseudotsuga; species Pseudotsuga menziesii. The sequence continues at coordinate 601,037 of LPNX011110203.1, read as the reverse complement.
CAGATGTGCTCAAGATCATCTTGCTTTGTGGGATTAGAGAATATTTCATGGACATGCTGAACTTGTTGGGTAAGGAGGATATCTTGAAAGAACCATTGGATAAGATCATCGACTTATGTCGAAGATACTCCAAAGGATCCTCCAAGACCAGCAAATGGGACAAAGGAGTAGAACAATATTTCTTCAAATGAACACAAAAGTCATCCAATGGAGGAGCCACTGGGGTAGAAGTAGGAAACCTTATCGAAAAATTTAAGACAAATATGATGATCTCCATATCCTTAGAAATGGATGTTCCGAGGGCCAAGCAGAGTCAACTAATAGAATATTTGACACTTGACATATTCTGTCCCAGATGTAGGTAGAAACATCCACTGAAGGAGTGTCCACTTGAAAAAGTGGAAGTATTCCAACTCTGTGAACTGAATCATGACACTAAGGAATGTCCTTCACTACCCCAAGTGAAGGCATTCCTACAAGCATCTACTCCTGATGTAGAGAAAGCATACTTCATTGCTTAGAAGAAGCCTTGGCAGCCTCAAAATAAAGGTAAGAATCTAGACTCATTACCTTTTTGGAATAATATGAATAACATGAATACAAAATTCCCTTCACATTATTCTAATAATCAATGGCATCCATCTCAACGTTTTATGCAGAGCTCTAACTCTTGGTCACTTTTGGAAAAACAGACAAACCATCAGACTTCTTGGTCTTCTGTTTGGAGAAACCCCCATCCAGGAAATTAGTTTCGTCATAACCAACTTCCTCATCAATAGTTTCCCCATCAAAATTTTCCTCTCCAGCAATATCCTCCTCAGCAATACCCTCACAAATAGTACCAGCACCCGTAGTCATAAATCCAAAACAATTTTGCACCAATGAACATTCCTATACGACCACAACTTCCTACCCAACCTAACCCCAACCCAAATAATAATAAAGTAGTTCAACAATTGGAGAATGCCAACATGCCTGCTTACTCCATTACCCCAGTTTCTTGCTATGATATACGCTTACCATCGGGGAGGGTTGTGGAACCCTTAGTCATTGAAGATGTTCCATCTTTGGTGTCTGAAGAGAGAATGAACCAGCAATACCCATATAATGCAGTGATCCCCATCATTGAGTATGTTGAGAGTCCTACCGAGACAGCGGCTGAAACACAAGGAGAAAAATTCATCGAAACACAACCTACACAACTGATTAGAGAACTGCCATACCCTGAATGACTAACACTACAGAAGACAGTGGAACAACCTCAGTTTAACCTCTTAGGAGAGTTAAAAAACTTATATGTTAAAATTCCACTATTGCAGGCCCTTTATGATGTGCCTATCTATGCCAAAATAGTCAGGGATATGTGTGTAAGGAAACCAGGTATAAATCCCGGGGATCCTTCCACTGTCCATGTATTAGGAAAAATTTCTGAACTGATAATGGGAAAAACTCTTTTGGCCAAATATGACGATCCTGGGAACCCTACTGTCACAGTACATATTGGGAACACTCCGATACTGAATGTTCAGGTGGATTTAGGCGCAACCATTAACATTATGACCATAGAAACTGTACGAAAACTTGGGCTCACCAACCTTAGGACGACCCCTACTATTTTAGAACTTGTTGACAGGTCCACCATCAAACACAAGGGAATATTGGATGACATATTTGTCTCAGTAGATTCATGGGAATACCCTGCAGACTTCTTGGTTTTACAATCGAAGTCACAGCTAGGGGGACATCCGTTGATCCTGGGAAGACCTTAGTTAGCCACAATAGATGCTTGCATCAGCTATCGGTCAGGGTCTATGACTATCTCAGATGGGATCGAGATAAGAAGCCTTACCTCATACCCTCCAGCTTGACCTAGCTTAGAAACTGAAACTCCATTATGGATGGAGCTGGAGGATGAAGAAGGTGTTCAACCATTGCTAACAATAGGGAGAGCCTTAAACTTCAAAGACGAAATAGAGGACAATGCTATTATTAGTTTCATCAGTGAGCCTACATCTATCAATAAACATGTTTACCGGATCCTGAACAGTACTTTAGATGAAGAAAAATAATAAGATCTCATAGAGGATACTTTAGTCAATGACACCAACATAATTCCAATACTCAAGAATTCAAAAAGCATTCCAGTTGAGATAGAGCTGGGAAAAAAACTGAACATTAATCTGGATCTCGCTCCGATGAAATGGAACGCCTGATCACTCTCTTGAAACAACACAAGGCATATTTTTCTTGGGAATACACAAATATGAAGGGTATCCCTTCTAATATGTGCACCCATCATATTTATATTAAAAGTGACTTCCGTCCTGTGTTTCAACCACAACGAAGGATGAACCCCAACCTTAGGGACATAGTGAAAGAAGAAATCTAAAATCTCTTGGAAGCAAGGTTTATATATCCTATCTCATACAATGAGTGGGTTTCTCCACTCGTGATAGTTGCAAACAAGAATGGGAAACATAGAGTGTGTGTAGATTATAGGGAGTTAAACAAAGCAACGTAGAAAGACAATTTTCCCTTACCTTTTATCAATCAGGTACTTGATACCTTGTATGGGAAGAATTTTCTTTTCTTTTCTGGATGGATTCAACGGTTACAATCAAATCTAGATCACTCATGAGGACCAATACAATACTACTTTCACCTGTCCCTGGGGTACCTTTGCATACTAGGTACTTCCCTTCGGTCTATGCAATGCACCTGCCACCTTTCATAGAGCCGCGATTGGGATATTTTCTGAGATGGTTAAGGACAACATGGAAATTTTTATGGATGATTTTAACCCTTATGGCAGTGACTTTGTGGAGGCACTGAAAAATTTAGAAAAGGTTTTAATAAGCTGTGAACAAATTCAACTATCTTTAAGCACTGAAAAAGTGCCATATGATGATGAGTGAGCGTGTAGTTCTAGGGCACTTCATCTCTGCTGATGGTATCCAGGTAGATCCATCCAAAAATAGGGTAATTGAAAACATACCTACTCTTGGAACACAAAAAGAGGTATGTAGCTTCTTAGGGCATGCTAGTTATTACAGAAGATTCATAGAAATTTTTTCCAAACTAGATTCTCCTTTATTTACTCTGTTGATGAAGGATGTACAGTTTGATTGGAATGATGCATTCCAAACAAGGTTCACTAAAATTAAGAAGATGTTGTCTACAAATCCTGTCTTAAGGGGTTCCAATTGGGATCTGCCTTTCCATATCTCCTCAAATGCCTCTGACACTGCCATTGGAGCATTGTTAGGATAACAGGAAGGTCATGCCCCATATGCAATTTACTATATCAGTAAAAACTTGGCCCCTGCTGAACTCAATTACACTGTCATGGAAAAGGATTTTTTAGCCATTGTCTATTCCATCAATAACTTCAGACACTACATTACTGGATACCCCACTTTTGTGCACACTGACCATTCAGCCATTAAGTACTTAATGAAAAAACCTGTCACAGATGCTAGAGTAACTAGATGGCTGTTACTGTTACTGGAATTTGACATTACAGTTATTGACAGACCTGGGAAGGAAAATGTTGTTGCTGACTTTTTATCTCGACTTACTAACAATGATGACAGTTTTCCAATTGAAGATTCCTTCCTGGATGAACATTTATTTGCTGTTTCAACTCATTCCCCTTGGTATGCATATGTTGCTAACTATTTGGCTGCAGGAAAGGTTCCAACATATTTGTCAAAGAGAGATAAAGAAAAATTATTCAACAAAGTGTCAGGTACTTCTATATAGATGGGAATATTTTTTACATAGGTCATAATCTTGAGGTCAGAATATGTGTAAGGGAGGATGAAGTTTTCAGTATCTTGAAGGCTTGTCACGATGAGCCCCATGGGGGACATTTTGCTCACAAACAAATAAGTCATAAGGTATTGCGAATGGGCTATTATTGGCCAATAGTTTTCAGGGATGCAAAGAAGTATGTTCAGGCTTGTGATAGCTGTCAAAGAATGGGCCAACCTAACAGATTAGATGAAATTTCTATTCAACCATAGTTGGTGGTTGAAACTTTTGACAGATGGGTCCTGGATTTTGTTGGGCCTATCAACCCTCTCTTGAAGCAGAAAGTTTACATATTAGTTTGCACCGATCATATGACAAAATGGGTGGAAGTTGTAGCTTTGGTCAAGGCCAATGGCCAGACTGTAATATATTTCCTATATGGAGAAATATCCACTCATTTTGGGGTACCCAAGGAGATAGTCACAGATGGAGGATCACAGTTTGTGTCCCGCAAACTAGAAGCTCTATTACAGAAGTACCACATTCAACAAAGGATAACTTCACCATACCATCCATAGGACAATGACCTAGTGGAAAGTACCAACAAAATGATTGAAGCTATTCTCACAAAAATAGTCAGAATCCATTGCAGAGACTGGGCTGACAGAATTCCAGAGGCACTATAGGCATATCACACCACTTGGCACAACACTATAGGATTCTCCCCATATGACTTCATGTATGGTAAGAACGTTGTCTTTCCCATTGAATTTGAAATCAGAACTTTAAAGATAGCTATGGAGGCAAACTTAGATTTAATAGAAGCTAAGAGGAACAGATTGCATCAGTTAAATGAACTCGATGAGAAGTGCACATCTGTTGTGCATCAAACAGAGTTAATTCAACAACAACGATATAGGTGGCATGATCGGTTCATAAAGAAGAAAGTCTTCTATGAAGAATATTGGGCATTATTGTATGATTCTAGGTTCAACAGGGAATTTAAAGGTAAGGTGAGAAGAAGATGGTTGGGACCATACCAAATAGACAGGGTATTTGATAATGGCACGTTCCACTTGGTCACTATTGATGAATATCGTACACCATTATTTGCTAATGGTCATAGGATGCGACTGTATCACAAGCCAATCTTAAGGGATGCATTTATCTCACATGTTGCAGCTAATCCAAGATATCAGTTAATGTAAGGGCAGGAATTTCTCTCTGCCCCTGTAAATATTTAAAAGGACACTATGATTTCCACACAAGGATTTGTATATAAATAAGTTGATGCTTTTTTTTTCATTCTGTTTTCTTTTACACTTGATTGGTTTTCTTTGAAGAATCTGTGCAGGAACTTACTTAAGGAGTAGTGGTCATGACTGGGCCTAATGACTAGGCCTAGTCTATTTTCTTGTTTTGGAAGAGCTCCTTGAAAAAAAAATGAATGATGAACAGTTCAGTCACAGCCGTGACTCCATAAGATTTGTCCCATGGGAAGCTGCAACTCTACTAAACTTTGCCCATTCTTCTATTTTCGCAGCTACGACTCCGCTAAAATTTTCCCATTCTTCTATTTTTCACAGTTGTGACTCTACTACATTTTTCCTATTCTCCAGCTGCGACTCCGCCAAATTCCACCGATTTCCCTATTTTTTGCAGTTGTGATTCCACTACATTTGTCCTATTCTCCAGTTGCGACTCCACCAAATTATGTCGATTTCCCTATTTTTCACAGCTATGACTCTGCTACATTTGTCCTATTCTCCAGCTACGACTCCTCCATATTTATCCACAAAATGGTTGCGACTCCTCCAGATTCGTCCACAAATCCCGTCGTTTGTGACTTTCCTGTGTTTCGACTCACTTCACAGTTCCAATTATATTTTTGTCAAGGATTAAAAGACAACTCTTGATTCACCGGGGGTAAGATCATAGCAGCACATGCGTAATTATGTTTTAAATTGATGGCTGATGAAATATTATGTAAAGTCACGGTTCACCTTATATTGCGAAGATACAGATTTTGACCATCTACATGATTAGGCATAAATTGGATTTGACAATATTAATCATGCTTTACCTTTTTGTACCCATCATTAGACCCGTACTCATTTAACTGTCAATCAGCACGTCTGAATGGGTACTTGCGCTTATCACATGACCGTCACCTTTTTCCTAATCTATGCCAAATACTACCAAGTATTCCCTGCCCATAACTGTAATAACTTTCCTAATTTATCCAATCTCAACCTCGGCTATTCGTTGCATGTTCCTGTGCTGTAACTTTTGTTTCTGGGCCTGTAATTTGTTGATTTGATACTAGAATTCAGAAGGAGAGACGATATGGGTATCCCAGCTTGACATGGACCTATGGACATGGGGGCTCTGCGTAGAAACGCAGAGGTTTTTTCCATTTTTGAAGCAGCTGGCTGGACTAAGTACTTTCAATGCTTAAATGGTTTTCATACCGAAACAACTTTGCAGTTTTCCCTAAACTTGACAAAAACCCATTCAGAATTTAGAGGTCTATGCATAGAATTCATTGACGAAATTGTGGCTGAGGTTACTAGTCTTCCTCAAGTAGGAAAAACCTGGTTTGGAAGAAGAACCCACAATGCGGTCGCAATACAATATTTTTTGGGAGCTGGTGAGCAGGTTCATCAAGGTAGGCGAGGGATAGCACTACAGTCATTGCCTCATCCTTGGAATGAAGTGGCAGTCTTCTTGAAGAAGTACATCACCTACGAAGGTAGGTACCAAACAATTTACTTATCTTAGTTTTTCCCTATTATCTCATCTACGCCACAGAACTCTACTCAACATACCATTGTATTTGATTAAATCCCTACATTTCATGGTGGGATTTGTAAGATCATCCTGACAGCCACTTTCTTCCCTTACCCATCATGGCCTTGTTAACTACTTATCTTAAGGGCCTTAACACAACAGAACTGAACCTCGGCACAGTTTATTGCTCAGCCTCAGATAATTCGGGAACCTGCACAATTGGGTGGTGTTCCAATAGAGGAGGAAGATAGGGCACATGCACAGTTGGGGGCGATGACAGTAGAATAGGAGGACCGTAGTCCCTCCAATTCAGCTGGGGGGAGGAGATAAGAGAGTGTCAGATAAGAATGAAAATAATCAAGAGGAAGGATTGGAAGAGGCTGCAACAATAGCAAACCCTATGGAAGGAATAACTATTTTGGAAGCTCCAGTAGCAGAGATGAAACTAGTGCAGCATTGGATGCTGTGACAGTGGAAGCTGAGGCCGTGGGAGCTATAATTATAGAAGGAGATGCAAAGATATTTACCATTGAATCCTATCCTGAATGGAGGGGAACTTTAATCAAGGAAGATATTGAGATGGCAGAGACAAGGGGAGTTGTCGAAATGGGAGATATTCCTTCTACATTAGTTGCATAGTTAGAAACCTTTGTACCACGAAGGAAGAGAAGAAGATCAAAAGAAGAAGTACAAGCATCACAGCCGGTAAAGAGAAGGAGAACCAGATCCGTCATAGCGATAGAAGCAACATGGGTAATATGGGAGAACATTGAATTTCCCATTTTGACACCCCTGTCAAATGCTGCTCCATAAGAACCTAATACATAAGAACCTCAAATTGAGGGAATTTTATATGAAAATGGTTTGCAGAGGGAATAAGTGGAAGTGTTTCAGAGGGAATTGGAAATTTAGAAGGAAGCATGCAAGAAACAAGTGGAGAAAAGGCTGCACACATTGGTAGAAGCTGCAGACCAATTGTAAGGATCACCTCCTATTGAGGAAGGTGATGAATTGGACAAAGTGGTTTGCCCAGAGTGTGGTGAAATTTTTTACCAGTCGGGATATAAAGTTATAGTGCAGGCATTTGGGGCACAAAAACCTGCACAAGCAACTGAAGAAGAAAAAGAAGCACCTGCGGTGAAGCCAAAGGGAGAGGATAAACCAGAATTTGAGATGATCCCTGATCTAGAATTAGGGGAAGATGAGCAAATACAATCCCATCCATCATGGGGGACAGAATTATTCCTGGATCAGTATGATGCAGGGGATATTGAATTCACTCAATAGAAACCTTAGCAGTTGGAAGAAGTTGGAAGACAGGGTGTTGTTACACAAGAACCAACACCCTCAAAAACTCTTGTTGAGGCTGCCACTCAAATGGAAGTAGTTGAGCCAGAGGTTGATACAATTCCTGATCACAACATAGAAGACCTTGAGGAAACTCCAGAACATCCCAAGACATAGAACTAGTCCAGTAAGAAGTTCAACAGGAAGAGGATGATGTTACACAAGAACTAGCATCCCCAAAATTTTATGTATAAAACACAGTGTAGACTGAAGCTTGTTGGGATGGGATTCAAAAGAGGGATACTACTACACAAGAACCAATATTCCTGAAATTGTTTGTTGAAGCAGCCACATATAGAAAGGTTTCTACAATATTGATGACAGAAGATTCTGCTACACAAGAACCAACATTTTCAATCACCTTTGTTGAAGCAGCCACATAGACAGAGATTGTTGCAGCACTAATGGAGAAGGATGTTGTCACATAAGAGCCAACATCCCCAAAATTTATTATTGAAGCAGCTATATAGGCTAATACTGCAGCAACATTGAGCAAAGATGAAGCTGTTACACTTCCAATTCAAAGTGAGAAGGTTGAAACATCGGGTGATAAGGTAGGAATGCAAATTCCTTAAGAAATCATTTCATATTTTAATGATGAAAAGAATGCAAAACTCTCATTGTTCAAGGTGGAAGTAAAGAATTGGAAATATCATGCGGATCGATGTCAGGCAGGAATGGTTCCTCTTGTTGATCACAGAAAAAACTATTAAGGAATTGAGGGAGAAATGGGCAGAGGAGATAATTTTTCAAAGGTTTTGTTGGGAGGTGGTACAAAAAGAGTTGAAGGAATTGAATAAATTCAAGTCCATGTAGAAGGAGAAAGAGCAACTGTACGTCGTCTTCCAGGAATTGATGAGTTTCAGAGCTCCATATCCCTCCTATCTGGTATTCTTGTATGAACAATTAACTTTCTTTAAATTAAAATACTTAAAGGAAGGGAGACCTTATCAATTGACACCCTCTGCCTAGTTTTTGGACACCTTTATGGAAATCAACTTCACTGAGTAGAACCTGCTATGTGAATTTTATTTTCATGAGATGGCTGGCCCTATGGACCTTCATTCTAACCCTACTCCTTACTTAGGAGATGTCCAGTTGAGGGAATTTTCCTCTTTTGTCAACAATAATGTGCAGTGGGAGAGGGCCTTTCAGAACACCTCTCAGAATGAGGCTAAATATAATCTATGGATTAGGAGTGAACCTCAATCTCCTCTGATTCTTCTTACTCTTTAGGAAAAGAGGCTGGCATCTCCCATGAAAACCCAGCAGCTGATTGAACTACAAGAAAAGGTCATCTCCACTTGTGTTGACCAAATTTCTAAACAACAACATCTAGCTCTAGAATGCAGTAAGCATAGATGGAATACTTCTTCTTTAGCCTTAAAGTAAAGGGACCCTTATTGTTTTAAAACTTTAAACATGCGCTCCATAGGGTGGAAGGATACGTTGACTACATAAATAAGTGTGGAGTTCAATGGTTGGGACTTAATTTTAAGTTTCCACTCATTTAGTGGACAACAAGTCCATACAGGGACGATTTTTCATTGACTAAGGCAGAGGAGAAGCAATGCTAGAAATACTGGGTGGCCTATAAGGGATATATGGATGGGAGTGAACCACCTAAACACTCCTACACTTTTTCCTCTCTCCACGAATGAGGTACAGTTCCAGAATTAGATTCAAATTAGTGGAAGTTATTGCATGAGGACATGCAACAGGATAGTTGGGGGGAGATGTTGGGTCTTGGAATATCCCCTTTTTTACCAGGCCTATTATACCCTTTTTCCAGGTCCTACTTCATTCCTACGCACCAGACAGATGTTTTCCCTCATAATGAGCCTTAAATATTTACATGTATGATTAATTATTGTTCATTCTATTAATGCCTAATATTGTTATAGTTAGAACCCTGTCTCTTGAATTATGCTAACACATCGTGATTTTATAAAGATAGTTCAATATTTGAAGAAGATAGGTGTAGCGGCTTGGGGGGTCNATTAATGCCTAATATTGTTATAGTTAGAACCCTGTCTCTTGAATTATGCTAACACATCGTGATTTTATAAAGATAGTTCAATATTTGAAGAAGATAGGTGTAGCGGCTTGGGTGGTCTGAAGAGAAGATGAGCTTTTTGTACCACCTGCTACCTACCAGTCCCAGCTCCACATGTTGGATGCAAATAGAGGTCGTCATTCTATAAATAACTGCAACAAACTTAGCTGTGACAACGAGCCAATGCTTAAGGAATAGCTGCAACAGATAGGGTATCTCTTATCTAATTGGTTCCGTTTGTTCGCTAATGGATTGAGCAACAAGATTCCCTATATTCTCTACTTCCATTCAATTTCACTCATAGCTGTAACAACTCGTTGTAACAAGGTAGCCTGAAGATTGCAGATATTCTTGGCTTCCCGATATTACTGGTTGAAGGTTATGATTGTTCATGTATAAATATGGGGAAGCATTCTGAGCCAAGGGTTGGTTGATTATTGATAAAACTATGTAAGATGTAACAATGAGTTGTACTTGTAATTTGCCATTTTAATATAAGGAGCAGGATTCTTCAAAATTCTGTGTTTTAATTTGTGATAGTCTCGGCTTCTCTGTTCGAAGGCTGGGCCCGCCTTCCCACAGATATCGCCGAGTTAATTAGATTTTTATTATTATTTTGTTGTGTGGTGTGGAAATTATAGTAGATGCATTATTTACAGTAGATGCAACAATATTGGTTAATCATTGTGTTTCCTTTGATAGTCAATGTTTGCATTCATCTTAAGTTGTGGCAGTGTGGTGTGACAGTCGACTATGTAGAATTAGTTTCCATTATGCATGTGTGCCAATAGCTGTTACAGTCAAGCCTAGCTCTAGTTCCTTTCAATTACTTGTCTTTCTCAGGTTTGCTAATTCAGTCAGATTATAGTTTAAAGTTTGTTTGGTTCAATTACTATTATTTCCAATTCTTAGATTAGTTGAATTAAACTTGTTATGATGAGTTCACATATAGTTTTTAGAATAATCAAACCCATAGTATTACCCACTTAGACATTAATTCATTTATTTTTGTCTTATTTGCCTAGTTCATGAGTCCCACCATGTTCAAGTTGCTAATTGCCTATCCATAGAGGTCAAACTTGCCATATTTGACTCATGTAGCACTTGGGAAAGCCTTAGGAATCAAATCTGCTTTATTCTTGGCCTCCTAGGCGCCCTTCTATTTTTTCTGCTTTGTTGACTGCTTTTTCAGTTTTTAAAGCACATAAGGAAAGCAAGACTAGGTGAGCTGAACCTGTTTTATTCCCCTTTCATCCTCCACTCTTTCCTCCATGAAAAAGAATGTATGAGCTGCCATTCCACCACTCATTAGCTTTCCCATGTGCCCTTTCCAATTCGTGAGCTTCATGACAGATTTGGGATCAGCTTTTTTACACCTATGGGGGATTTGCCTATTTTGGGTAAGCCTGCTTTATGCTAGTTTTGGATGCCTCCTTATGCATTCAACCTATTGAATTATTCTATATATTTAGTAACCTATTTTATTATAGGGTTGGCTATTGTACATTGAGTTAATATAATTTTGTGTTACAGCTCCATTTTCAGTCTCCATTGTTGACAATTTTGCATGATCAATTGTAATTTGTTGTGAGTGAAATTAGTCTATTGCTGGTCATAATTTCTACATGGTATCAGAGCCATTCTAGGTTGTTACTCTCCTTCAAAAATTGTTTTGCAGGTTTGACATCAAGACTGGGAGCCTTCTACTGACAGCCGGGACAGATTTTCTAAAGCTATTGAATCACAGAAAACTATCCTCACTCCCTTCAACTTTTTTGAATGGAAAGCAGAGATGGAGATATTGTTGAGAGTGAAAGGCCTCTATAGGGTGACTATGGCTACAAAAGCAGAGCCCAATGCTGCTGCAGAGAAGATCAAATGGCACAATCGGAGAGATGAGGCTTATGGCCTCCTATGTCTCAGTATTTCCCAAGACCTCCTTTTCCATCTCGATGGATTAACTTCACCGGATCAAGTATGGGAGAAGCTTTCTGATATTTTTGGAAATACAGATGAGATGAGGGGACATCAGATCGAGAATGAGCTGATTTCTCTGAGTCCCAGTAGCTTTGAATCCCTGCAACTATATTTCTCCAAGTTCAAAGCACTAGTTTTGCAGCTGAAGCAGTGTGGTATCAAAAAGAAATATGATCAGCTCGTATTGGCCATCCTCTCGAATCTAGGACCTGACTACTCAGTCTTTGTTTCGACCTTCTAAGCCACAAAACTCACAGCTCGAACCTGGAAGATGCCTAGCCTTGCAGATTTCATGGAATCTCTCACACAAGAACAAGACAAGCTGGTGACGATGGGCACCATCAAACCTTCCAAAGACCAAGCTCTGGTTGCTGGAGATTCGAGGGTGGATTCAAAAAGCAAAAAGAAAGCTAAAAAGCCACCTGAGCAAAGAAGAGACAAGAAGCAGTCTCTGGAGGATCAACAAGGTCCCAAGAAAAATACCCAGAAGAAGAAAAACAAAGGTGAAATGAACAAGTGCTCATACTGTTCAAAGGGCAATCACATTGAAAGCTCTTGTATGAAAAAGCAGATTGATATGCTAACCAATCTCCTGGAGAAGAATGGCATCTCCCTTCCAGAAAGCTCAAAGTAGAGAGAAGGAGGATCAAGTTCCGATGACAGAGAGAGAGTTCATGCTCTAGTTGCTGGCACATCAAGCTCACCCAGTTTTATCATAGATTCTGGAGCTTCAAGACACATGGTTTCGACTAAGGAGGCCTTCTCCTCACTGGATATGTCGAAAGGACCATCTATTGTACTGGGAGATGACTCTCTCACTGAAAGTAAAGGCAAAGGAAGGATAGATCTTGATCATGGTAACTTCAACAATGTGCTGTATGTCCCTGGTCTCGCCTCCAACCTTCTATCAGTGTACCAGATGACCCACACTGGGTCTCCTAAGAAAGTCACATTCTCACCAGATGAAGTTGAGATCGCAGAAATCTCAAGTGGAAGAATCATTGCAAAAGGAGTAGTGAATCATGCTCAAAAGGTATACATGTTTTCACACTTCCTACCTTACTCAAACCCCTCTACTCTTCTTATCCATGCTAATGAAGCTAGCAAGCTATGGCATGAAATATTTGGCCATTTAAATTACAAGTATTTGTCTGATCTTAGTGAGAAAGATATGGTCATAGGGTTTCCCAAGATAAAATTTTCCAAAGGAGTATGCCAAGGCTGTATCCTAGGAAAACACCCAGAGCACAAATTTGAGAAAGCCAGCCATGAGAGAACCTCTGCACCCCTCGAACTGATTCACAGTGATGTTGCTGGCCCATTCCCTCATATGTCCATGAGTCAGGCCAAATATGCATTGACCTTTATTGATGATTTTTCCAGGTATTGTTGGGTTCACTTCATGAAACACAAGTCAGAAGTTTTTGGCCTATTCAAAGTCTCCAAGGCTTTGGTTGAAAACCAGTGTGGAAGAAAAATCAAGGTACTCAGGTCTGACAATGGTGGTGAGTATGTCAAGACTAAGTTTATTAACTATTTTTCAGATGCAGGTATTCAGATGCAGCATTCTATCCCCTACACACCACATCAAAATGGTGTTGCAGAGAGGAAGAACATATCACTGAAGGAGATGGCAACATGCATGATGGAGGCCAAAACTTTGCCACCAAAGTACTGGGCCGAAGCTATCAACTGTGCAGCCTATATTTAGAATAGGGTGCCTCACAAATAGTTGGATGGCATGAATCTTTTCGAAGCATGGAGTGGGCACAAGCCAGATGTGACCCATTTCAGGATTTTTGGCTCAAAGGCATGGGCTAGAATCCCAACAGAGAAGAGGAAGGATTTGCAGCCCCAAAGCCAAGAGTGTATTTTTGTGGGATACTTTGAAGATTAAAAAGGGTACAAGTTGATAAACTTGAGCACAAACAAATCCTTCATTGAAAGGTGTGTTCAGTTTGAAGAAGAACCCCTTGCAGATGTGGAAATTGGTGAAGCCTCTTCACCACCTGAACCTCAAGAAGTAAGTAAAGAGTTTGTTGAACATGCTGATTCTGATTTTTTTGATGGAGATGAGTTTATTGTAGACCCAAACAGCCACACAAGGCCTAAATGGGAATCCA